>JAOTOL010000822.1:0-137661 GCA_034440575.1 Imbricaverruca yamaguchii | reverse complement strand
CTGCTTTCGTAAATTATATTTCCTGAAATAGTTATACTCTGAAAAAAGATAATTTTCTAAAATAAGTATGCATGAGGAAGAGCCCATTTGGAACAAAAGCACGTTGGCAACAGTTTCTAGCCATCCCTGTGACTTTATAAGCTCCTTCTAGTTTTTCATTCAGCAATTGGATGGATTTCATATCCTCAAGCACATGTCAAACATGCGAACAGAAATCTGCTCGCAAAAGCACCGCGCTGGACCGGAGCGTCGTTTTCATCGGCGACCGGTCGGCGACCACTGTACAAAACCATTGGGGAAAACGCCTGATTGCTAGCGACGATCTGGTCGCCACCGTGGCCGCTTCGCTGTCGCCAAAACTGCCAGCACATTGTCCTGTTCGGTGCGACGAGAACCGCTGTCGCTGGCGGAATGAACCAATCACAAGCCAGCATTACGATTGACCTTCGATTTGAACTTCTCGTTCGTGTTGCTCGAATGTGATGGCGGTTAATTGACGGCTCTGAAATATATATTCTTTTTGTTTACTGCGCTAAGCCTTGTTCTGTGTACTCAAAACCAGGCTGCTGTGCGACATTACAGTGCATCTGTTAATATCATCTAGGCGCAACGTATTTTGCACATATTGTGACTTCTATGGGTCATCTCAAAACTTGCCCAAGCATACAAGGCGTAAACATCCAGGCATGCCCGCAAAGGAAAAGAAGACAGGCTCATTGGATGGATGGCTACAGAGTGGTAAGTCTTCCTGGACAGTAGGCAAATATACTAGGCTTCACCTGTTTCACACCAGTGCTTAAATCATGCTTGTTTTTAGCATGTTGAAATCCGGGCTTTTATTGGGTGCAAAATGACCTGTTGCTACACCTTAAAGCCATTAAAAAAATTGTCATAGCTTTTATCATAGTGTGTAAACTAATGAGATCCACTATAACTGAGTATGCGACATGCGTATTAATGAGATCCACCATGACTGAGTGCATATTGAGCTCACAGTGAGCATGTTTCTATTGAAAGACTTCTATATGTTTGTAAAGTGGTCAGACAAAATTGTTACACGAAATTTTCCTTTGACAAGTGTAATGCATGCTGGTATGCAGCATGTAAGCCAGAAAGAAAACATTGGCATGTTTGGGCAATAAGTATAAATGTGTCATATGAAGTGAAGAAGTTATCAGGAAGCTACTATGCATATGTCTGGCCACATTTGGAAATTGCATTAAAGCCTGATAACCTAGTTATGACAGATTGTTGGCTTTTAAAGATAGAAAAGAGGGCAACAAATATGGTTAATGATTTAAGCAGCCTTGGTCCATGGTCAGCATAAATGATAGGCAAGGGAAATGCTTCAATTTAACAGATATGATGTAATTAGAGGCCAATAATTCCAAATCAAGATGAACCATAGTAGTACAAGGTTAAGAGTAAGCAAGCAAGGGGTCAGTACTGTTCATTATATTTGTAAATGACATTGAAAGTGGCCTAAGCAGTAAAGTTTTGAAATTTGTGGATGATTTGAAGGTCTTTAGGGCAATAACAGGTCAAGATGAGCATATCTCACTGCAAAAAGACTTAGACGAACTTGTGAAGTGGTCCGAAGAATGGCAAATGAAATTTAATTTTGATAAGTGCAAAATCATGCATGTAGGTAAGCAGCATATGAAGGCTCCATACTTAATGGGAGGCCGAGTGCTATCAGTGACTCAACAGGAGGAGGATTTAGGTTTTATTCTAAACAGAAAACTGGGGGCATCAGAACAGAACAAGGAAGCCAGGAAGAAGGCACTGAGAATGCTCGGGGCAATAAATAGGAATGTATCATACAGAAGTGAGGAAGTGATCAGGAAGCTTTACTGTGCATAAAGACATAAAGACATAAAGACATAAAAGATTAGTGCAACTATGAGCCACAAGGGCCCTTCTTGGTTGCACTCTGTACACTGAACCAGTTGCCCACCAAAACTGTCAATCAGCCCTCCCTGTAATACTGAAAAGCAAGCCCTATATTCTTATAATGATTGTCTATGCTGTTTTTAAAGATGTTCAATGTGCTGCTACTGACGATGTTTTCGGGCAGCTGGTTCCAGTGTTCCACTACCCTGTTGGTGAAGAAAGTTTGCCTTAACCTTGTTCTGCTGTGGTTAACTTTAATTTTGAATTTATGACCTCTAATTGCATCATTTCTGTTAAATTCAAACATTTCCCCAAGGTATCCCCTCTCCAGACCATTGACAAATTTAAAGACCTCGATGAGATCTCCTTTCAGCCTTCTATATCTAAGTGAAAACATATTCAATTTCTTCAATCTTTCCTCATATGCCAGGTTGCTTCTGCCATTAACCATTTTTGTAGCCCTCTTTTGTACTCTCTCCAAAAGCCAACAATCTTTTTCATAGCTAGGAGACCAAGCTTGGATGCAGTATTCTAAATGTGGCCTGACGTATGCACAGTAAAGCTTCCTGATCACTTCCTCACTTCGGTATGATACATTCCTATTTATTGCCCCGAGCATTCTCAGTGCCTTCTTCCTGGCTTCCTTGGTCTGTTCTGATGCCCCCAGTTTTGTGTTTAGAATAACACCTAAATCCTTCTCCTGTTGAGTCACTGATAGCACTTGGCCACCCATCAAGTATGGAGCCTTCACATGCTGCTTACCTACATGCATGATTTTGCACTTATCAAAGTTAAATTTCATTTGCCATTCTTCGGACCACTTCACAAGTTCGTCTAAGTCTTTTTGCAGCGAGATATGCTCATCCTGACCTGTTATTGCCCTAAAGACCTTCAAATCATCCGCAAATTTCAAAACTGTACTGCTTAGGCCACTTTCAATGTTATTTACAAATATAATGAACAGTAATGGCCCTAGTACTGACCCCTGGGGGACTCCACTAAGAACATTTTGCCATGATGACTTTGTACCATTTAGCATCACTCTTTGCTGTCTATCTGAAAGCCACAACTCTATCCATTTTAAGATGCTACCTGCAATACCATGGGACTGAAGCTGTATCATGAACCGTTTATGGGGTACCTTGTCAAAGGCCTTACTAAAGTCAAGATATGCTACATCCATCTGATCTCTCTGATCAAATTGTTATGTGGCGAAGTTCAAAAAGTCCAAGAGGTTTGTGAGACACGATCGTCCTATTCTAAACCCATGTTGAGTATTTTGAATCAATCTGCTACCTTCCAGATAACTAACTATTCTATCCTTGATAATTGATTCGAGTACCTTGCATACTAGGGATATGAGACTTATTGGCCTATAGTTTTCAACTTTCCCTCTTTCTCCTTTCTTGAAAATAGGAACTACATTTGCCCTTTTCCAATCGGTTGGAATTTCATTATGTGAAACTGATCTACAAAATATTATACTAAGTGGAAATGCCAGTTCCTTTTCGGTTTCCCGCAACACCCTAGCATACATTTCATCAGGTCCTGCTGCGTCAGACCACCTTTGGAATACTGCATCCAAGTTTGGTCTCCTAGCTATGAAAAAGATTGTTGGCTTTTAGAGAGAGTACAAAAAAGGGCTACAAAAATGGTTAATGCATAAGCAACCTGGCATATGAGGAAAGATTGAAGAAATTGAATATGTTTTCACTTAGATATAGAAGGCTGAGAGGAGATCTCATCTAGGTCTTTAAATTTGTCAATGGTCTGGAGAGAGGATATCTTGGGGAAATGTTTGGATGGAACAGAAATGATGCAATTAGAGGTTATAAATTCAAAATTAAAGTTAACCACAGCAGAACAAGGTTAAGGCAGACTTTCTTCACCAACTGTGTAGTAGAACACTGGAACCAGCTGCCAGAAAACATTGTCAGTAGCAGCGCATTGAACATCTTTAAAAACAGCATAGACAAGCATAAGAATAGAGGGCTTGCTTTTCAGTATTACAGGGAGGGCTGATTGACAGATTTGGTGGGCAACTGGTTCAGTGTACAGAGTGCAACCAAGAAGGGCCCTTGTGGCTCATAGTTGCACTAATCTGTTATGTTTTTATGTCTTTATGTCTAAGACAATCTTTCTTCACCAACATGGTAGTTGGTCATTGGAACCAGCTAACAGACTCCATTAACATCCTTTAAATAGCACATTGCAAATATTATTAGGAGAGAGGGGTTATTTTATAGCATTCCAGGGATAGTTAATACATATTTGACAAATCTGGTGCCCAACCAGTCCCTGGTGTTCACAAAATCCAACTCAGAAGGATTCCGGTGGCTTGTAGGTGCATTTATTCTTTATGTCTCTGCTTTTATGTCTTAAAATAAAGTCACATGATGGCAGCAGGCTCTCATGAAAGGTGTACTAGGGCATTGCAAGCTGAAAAATAATTGGAGATTCCACTTAGTATCATATCTTGTAGGTCATTTTAACTAGAAGAAATTACATCAGATTGGAAAAGGGCAAATGTAGTTCCTATTTTTAAGAATCCATGACAGGGAAAGTTGCAAATTGTAGACCAGTATGCAAGTCTCGCATCCCTAGTCTGCAAGGCAATTGAAGCAGTTGCTGAGGATAGCATGGTAGTTTTCTGGAAAGAAACATATTTATTTGTGATATTCAACATGATTTTAAGAATGATTGATCATGTCTGACAAATCACTTGGACTTTTTTTATTTTTCTACAAACCTAATTTGGAAATAGTGTTATAGTTTTAAGATCAATAGCTAATGATGTTAAATTACAAAGTCTTGTGGAAGACGTTCTGACAGGAGTCAGCCAGTGGTCATTACTGGGATCACCATTGTTCATTATATTTGTAGATAGTATTGAAAATGTACAACCAGAAAGATAGTACAAATGCTTGGGGCAATCAATTGGAATGTATCATACAAAAGTGAAGTAGTTATCAGAAAGCTTTACTGTGCACATGTCAGGCTGCCTTTGGAATACCATGTTCAGGTTTGGGGTACCTGGTTATGGGAAAGATTGTTTGCTCTTCAAGAGAGTGTAAAAGAGGGCAACGAAAATGGTTAATGTCTTGTTAATCTGTAAACAACCTAGCACACAAAGGAAGGTTTGAAAAATTAAATATGTTCTCTCAGTTATAGAAAGCTGAGGGGAGATATACAGTGATACTGCAAGCAATTTGTGAAATTTAACAGAAATGATACAATTAGAAGTCATCAATTCAAAATTAAAGTTAGCCATAGCAGGACATAGCTAAGAGAGCCTTTCTTCACCAACAGAATAGTTGAATATTGGAAGTAGCTACCTAACTTCATTGTTAGTGGAAGTGCTCTGAGCATATTTTAGAATAATGGAAAAGATTTGTCATTTATTGACATTTGTCGTTTGTCAATGTATTGCAGTTATAAATTATTCGCGAAATACGGTGGAATATACCACTTTCTGAACACTCAATCAACATCCTTCTCCAAGAAGTATCGGCATCCAGCTCCTGGATATGAACTATTCATGTCTCCTTTCTAACAGTATCTCGTTCATGAAATACAGCTCTTCCTAAATTATAAACCTCAAAACAAATGATAAAGGTCCAGTCATAATTACCTACACCATGAACTCTAATTTTGGTTTTAAAGACATCAAAAGCAATTTAAATTACAATACCTACATGCCAAATTTAGACATCCTGCTATGCTCGTTTCGACATTTCACACCTAACGAAAAACCAATATTTTAACCCTGATGTATTGATACCTGCACTGATATGTGTTAATTTTGGTGTGGCTCCTGGATTGGACGCACCCAGCGATGCAGCTCCCAGGCGGGACGCACCAGGCGATGCAGCTCCCGGGCGAGACGCGTCCAGCGACCCAGCTCCAAGGCGGGATGCACCAGGCGACCCAGCTCCCGGACGGGACGCCCCAGGCGACCCAGCTCCCGGACGGGGCGCACCAGGTGATGCAGCTCCCAGGCGGGACGCACCCGGCGATGCAGCTCCCGGGCGGGACACACCAGGTGATGCAGCTCCCGGGCGAGACGCACCAGGCGATGCAGCTCCCGGGCGAGACGCACCAGGTGATGCAGCTCCCGTGCGAGACGCTCCGGTTCCTGGGCAGGGTGCGGCCGGCACGTCTCATCGTGCGGTCGAAGTGTGTGCGTGCACGGCCAAGATAGGGAAGCTGGAGTCAACAGTCTCCCGCCTCTGTCAGCTGATGGAAGGGCCTCGCATCCATGGTGATACCGTCATGCATGAAGTGAGTGATAAGGATGAGCTCGAGGCCCTCAAATTTGCAAGGGACCTCGAATCTTTTATCCGTGCCTCATCCCATCACCTCAAGTGTGTTCCAGACCTCGGTGTCATCTACTGTGACGTCTGCAACCCGGATTTCAGTCCTAACCAGCTTCCTGACATGAAATCCACCAACGTCGCTGGCGCCTACCGATATGACTTCTCTCTCGGGACGTCCTTTCCAAAGCCCATGACACTTCCTCGGTCGTTCGTGCTGCTCAAAGCGTCATTGAAATGCCACCTGACGTCCACCAAGCACAAGGAGTATATGCGAGCAGATGAAGATAAGAGCACCAGAAAGACGAAGGAGAGCAAGGAGGCAGCAGATGTCAGCAAGCGAGTCCTGCGTGTGGCCTATCACGTGCTGGAGGAGTCACTGCCGCAGACTGAATTTGAAAAGCTAATCGTGTTCCTGAAGTTCAGTGGTGCTGATGTGGGCAACATCTGCCACTCATCTGTCCAAATGGCACGATTCCGCGATGCCTTCGCTGATGAAATTCTCAGCGCCGTGACCCGTCACGTTGAGTCTTCGCCGTGTGTTGCGCTTGTGGCAGACAAGGTGACCCTGAATCACCGCACCATAGACATTACTGCTGTCATAACCATCGTTCCCCAGGCGCCTGATGATGCAATGGTCCAGGCTTTCATCGTCGGCGCTCCTATCGTGAAGAACCACGACGGTGCTTCACTCGCGGAGGAGTGGCTGGCGACAACCGCCTGTGTAGGCATCAAGCGCGTGGAGCAGCTGGCGGCAATATGTACAGATGGTCAGTACCATCAGCTAGGTGTGCCAGTCCAGTTTCTGAGGAAGTTGGCCAACAGCGACAAAGACCTTGCAGTCCGCTCAAAGCCGCCCTGCGTGCCATGCTTTTGGGATGGTGCGCACCTACTCAACTTAGCAGATGGGAATGCCAGGTCAGCCCCAACCTGCAGATGGGTAAACGACACCATCACCATGGTCTCTCGCATGACCAAACGTTTTACCCATGGCAAGGGATATGAGGAGCTGGTTGCTTGTGGGGAGAGCATGGGGTTGGCCACGCGCAAACCACTCCTCTGGTCAGACACACGGTTCGCCCCACATGCTGCTAAAGTGTTCAAGGCGTTTATCACCAATCTGCCGGCTACTACTCGTGCCCTCGAAAACCGTCTGCAGAACTCCAAGGCGAAGGCAAATGTCCTGGAGGAGATCGAGGAGGAGCTCAAGCTCCTGAGAGGGCGCGACTCCACCTGCAGGGTTCGTGTCTCAGCACTGCTTGATGTCTATGCAGTAGTGGCACAGCTCAGCAGTGCACTGCAGGACGTCCAAAGGCTTCCATGGGAGCGCCATGAGATTTTCAGGGAGAAGATGCAGCAGCTTCGTGCGATGGCGGCTGTGTTGCCACGTGACAGCATCAGGGCAGGAAGTGCGCCGCTGGATACTGCAGGTATCCATGCCGCTTTAAAAGAGGGAAACCCGGAGGAGATAGCAATCTGCTGGCAAAGCATGGCGGCATTTAGTGGAAATTTGACGGCAAAGCAGGTAGCCGAAATATCAGATTTTCTGCAAATCTTGTGCCGGCACTGTGAGCGGCGCGAGGCTGGTGTCGATGCCAAGGGCGACAGTAAGGGCTGTCACAATGGCAAGCTCTTGCAGTCCATGGCAGACATCGAGTTGGTGGCCAACTTGGCAAGCCTCCAACGGTCTCCAACTTCTAGTATCGTTGGGGACATAGCATGTGCTATTGACCGCCTCAGAGGTCGCCGGCTCATCCCGGACGTTGTCCCACCAGCTGCCGTCAAGGAGGCGTATGTCACGATGAGTCGGAGCTGCGCAGACTCAAATCAGAAACTCCTCAAGCTCCTCTGGCAGCGTGCTCAAAGCAATGTCGCTCTCCAACCCTACCTCAATGTAGTCATCAGGCTCTGGCTGATGAGCCCGCCCGAGAGCGTAGTAGAGAGCATGGGCAGCTCAGTCAAGGCCGTCTTTGGCATTCATCGGCAGCTAGACCACCAAAACGCAGCCAAAGAGCTGATCATCCGATGGAATGGTCCCGACATGTGCCACTCCGATTGGCTGATCCGAAAGGTGCAAGCCAAGCACCGATTTTACTTCGGTAGGCGCACTTTGAGCCTCAAGTCAACACTTGAGGGAACAGTTATCGCCAGGCACAAGGGAACAAAAAAGCCCCAGGACTATCTGTACTGTAATTAAAAATCGCGCTTCGTGTTGCTGCCTGACGAGCCTGCTGTGTTACCAAGCGGGTCTGCTGCCTGGCATGTACTACCTACGGATCTGCTGCCTGACGTGTAGCCTGGCGGATCTGCTGCCTGACATGTTTGTTGTGTGGTGAGTCAGATGCCCGGTGAATCTGCTGTTAACTTTTTTTGTCGAATATATTTATGTCTCATGCAGCGACGAGGTAAAATGTTGGCCTGCGAGGCAAATGGTGGGTTCCACACTGCGCTCGTTGCGGTCGGTCAAGTTTGGCTGGTGACCAAATAAAAAGGTTCTAGTTTTGATACTTCTTCGCCACTGTTGAGCCGTCGAAAACGTGTCCTCGTCCATAAAAATGCACATTTTTCTCCGGCGACCAGATTGGTCTACATAGGTCCGTCGGTGACCACCATTTGCCTTTTTTTACCTCTGCCCCCGATTAGCGAGTCGGAAGATGAAATTCCGCTTTCAGAATTAGCGAAACGCTTGCAGGATTCGACTGGAAGCCCAGTGAGGCCAGTCCCGGAAAAGCGACCTTTGGTGGAATCATCTGATGATGATCGTTCTCCGTGCAAACTTCAAATTCACGATGACTCTGCTACCTCCACCGATTACGAAGCTGATGTCAACCGTGTCGACGTCACGCCTAATAAAGCTAGTGCCTTTGCGAGCTTTGTGGAGATGCAAAATGAATCAATGATGAAGCAGATGAAATCACAAATGATGATGTTCCAGTCATTGCTTATGTAGAAAGCCGAAATGTTGAATTGTTGAAGTGTACCTGTGAGTCGCCTTTAGTCATTGTGTAATTGTATTGTTAGCGCAGTGACGCCACGTCAGGTGATGTGAGTAACGTCATCCTCAGGCATGATGATAGCCGGTGCCATTAATGTAATGCGTGTAGCACCACCATGAAGGAACCCCTTATGTGCATAATGATATTGATGTGACGTTGTGACGTCACCTATCCTGATGTCTAGTGTGACACAGGTCGTTGCTTTTTTTAAATGTCTGTGGTCGAAATCATTCCTATCCTACTCTTCCTTGTACTTAAAACTACTTACGGAACTCTGTTTTTCCCACGCAGTGTCTTATATTCCATCACAGCTGGCCCAGTTGGTCGAGCTGACAGAGCAGACCATTCGAACCCGCCTACCTAGCCTCGACAGCGGCCCCGAGACGGCAGCCCTGTTGATGTTGCCCGACCTCGACATTCCGGCCTCTCGCCTCAGTTATCAACTGCAGACAAAACGTGGACTCCGCTATCATGTAGCATTAGGACATTCGGCTTTGATCATTCCCGTGGTATTGATGCTGGTAGCCGCAACAGGTGTTATCGTGTATTGTCTTCTGAAACGAAAACAGAGTTCTGTTCCCGTCTGTCCCGCAACACAACCTTCAACCCTCCAACCCCCCGCTCGGTGAAGACATCATCGTCATCCGCGCTGGCCATTAGCCAGCGGCAACACGACCTGACAATCGGGCGTGACGAGACGGTCACGCCAGTTGCCACAGGACACCGACTGGAGCACGCCACCTCACGTCGACACCGCCGCTGACGACATGAACTTCGGTATCTCTCGCGTGCTCGCTGTCAGACGAGGCAATACTGACATGGAGTACCTGGTGGAGTGGGACGGATTCCCACCATCAGAGGCGACCTCGGAGGAGGCTGCTTACCTCCCAGATGATCTTCTGTTTCGACTGGCGGCCCCAGGTGCGACTCTACCAATGAAAAGGTACGGACCGAAGGGAGGGCCGGGACCGCACAGTCAAAAGCCGCATATATGCAGTCACTGTGGGGACTGGTGTGACGCTTGCGGCCGCGTCACCAACCACGGGGCAGACGGCCCCTGTGACTCGACGACCGGAACGGCGCTGCTGAGCGCCGTTGAGGACCCGATGACTGGAGGGGCGCAGACGAGCGCCGCTGACAACGCAGGCACCTCTGCAGGTGCGACTGGCGGCCTGAGCGATGACTCAGCTGGTGGCGAGCCGGAAACCACTGCGGGTGAGCTGAGGTCTCACCTGCGACGTCACGTGGAGCGACGTCACAGCTGACCGGGTTGTCACCCCGACCAGTGACCCAACCGCGAGTGAGACACTACCAAGCGTTGGAAGCGTGGGAAGGTCACCCATGTTCCAATGCCCCGAACCGGACTGAACGTTTGCAGGACGCCGACAACGTGAACATTGTGATTGCGCGCGCGAATAGTGATTCCGGACTCATAAGTGAAATAATTGCAATTAGTATAAGGTGTACTAACATGGACCAGGGCCATGGGTACCCCTTAAAGACCCCTAGACTAACCCGCGTAGGACCTTCACTCGATCAAAGGAACCCGTTTGGGATTTGTTGCAGTATCATGAGTGTTTGTTTATTCGTGTGTGATGTAAACGGCCGTTATTTGTCTAAGTGGAGTTCATAATTCATATGTAGATTGACTTCGACCTTTTCGACCTCAGTGTTGTGTTGTAACAGTGTTGCTAGACACGTACTGTTTTAATCGTATAATTTATAATTGTGGGTGTTGTGACCCACGTAAATCAGCGACCTACCATGCCCCGCACATGTCACGCCCGTACTTTTCCGTCCAGCGCCGGCGACGCGGTCACCGTCCCTCGTCGGAACCGAGTCAGCGTTCTCGGGACAACGCCCGGCTACTGAGACGTGTACCTGGCCTTTCGGTCGTGGTAGAGCCAGGGCGGTGGCCAGACCCCCGCTGTGAGACGTGTCTGGTCTGTCGAGCCGCGCGGACCTGTCGCTGTTGGTCGCGTGCGTAAATTAACAGCTGTATTTCGGCCTCCAAATTGAGAACTGAAAGTGACTGCTGTCGGCTGTCGGCCTGGAACATTATTGCGAGTGTCTCTATGTATTCACTATACTTTCTGCACAATATATCGTGCAGAGAGCATATAATTTTTGCATTCGGAGCTATCGCGACGCGCGGGTCCCCTAGTCTATCACGAGCCTACAAGAACGACCTTCACTACATTACCTACAGTTGAGAACACTCGCTCAGATTTGACGCTTGTGGCGACAATGCCTTTGAGCCACTTATAGGCCATGCTGGCGAGCGGCCCTTTCCCAGACACGGGAAGATTTTCCAGTTCTTTTGTGCACTGCCTTTGAAAGCTGGAGTCTTCCAAGCTGTCCCGGTGCGCCAGGCACACGACTTTTCGCCGCCGTTTCCAGCGCGCGTTGCAGCAGCTGCTGCAGAGTCGGCTCCGGCGCGGACTGCTCGACACCCTCACTTTCACTGCCAGACACAGCATCACCGATCCTTTCCCCACTCATCCGTTGTATCATACGAGTTATGAAGTCATCTACTTCTCTCCGAGTGGCCTGCGGGAATGTCTCCCTTTCTGCCTGGTCTTGAGACAGCAAGTCGTTATGGAGCGCCTGCAAGACTGCATCCGCCTTAGAGCGACGCTGACGAATCCTTAGCGTCAAAGCATCGTAGAACCTCCTTGCCAGCTGGCCGCCTTCCTTTTCCAGGAAGCTGAGCACGAACTTCAGAGCAGCTTTGACTTCTAACAGTCCACTGTCTCTGCGGAACAGGGCCTATGCCTCCAACTTTACGATGTTGAGGCACCGAACAGTCTCCCGCACCATGTCGAGCCCCCGATCACTGGTCATCTGAACTTTCTCGTCAATTATGTCAATAATCGCTTTGTGCACTGCGCTTTTTAGTGTAATAAATAATTCCAGCATTGCAAACAAACTGTTCCACCTCGTTTTCCAATAAAGAATTAGCATCACCTGCTTACCTTGTTCTTCCGTCACGTACTTTTGAAGCACTTCGTTTCGCACGGGCGATTTTTGAAACCATCGCACAATTCTCCGAACGCTTCGAACCGCTTCGGCTCGTGACCCTGCAGCTCATTGTAATCTTCGACCCCAACGACGTCATCCTCCCCGATGTCATCTTCATCCGATCCATCCGTAGGTGACTCTGTATCTGGTGACGCACAGGCGTCACGAGCCTCACTGGTTGTCTTAGCTCCGCCGTTACTCGTGTATAAAATATCAACTACCACAAGATGCACGCCATGTGCAAAGCACAGCTGGTGCTCGCACAGCAAATTTCTTCCGAACTTCACCATGACGGATGCGCCGTCGATGGTGACACATGTCACGTGCAGGTTCAGGTCGAGGTCAAACTCAGTTAGATTGACCTTCAGCAGGTCCATGCATTTATCCGCTGGCATAGAGCCATGACACCGAACCACACCGAGGCCCCACACCTTTGCACCAGAGTGCACGTTCACGCTCATATATCTTGGATTCCTGAGAGACGTATATTCGTCGATTGTGATTGTGGGAGAGAACCTCGTGCCTTGTGTTATTTCATCTGTCAGCTTTTGTTTTACCTGGCATTTGATCCTGGCACAGTGCCTCATGACACGATTTCGGATTGCCTCATGACCGGTTGGTATATTTTTAAACCCTTTGGCAGCCATAAGGTTGCGCAAGACCGGTGAAGTGCAAAAAAAAAACACTGAACGGAATCCCGTCCCTGCCGCACAATCTTGCTAGCATGGAGACCAGATCATCCTCAGCGTTGGGTGAAAAGTATTTGTCCAGGGGCCTGGTCCTTTTTGTAGCAGGCTGTGGCTGGTCTGAGTTTGAATCGTCTTGAGATGCTCCATCCTTCGATGAACCAGCGTACAGATCTGGATGCTGGCTCTTTACGTGGGTGTGAAGGCCTTTTGTGGATCCACCCGAAATCTTCAGCACCTTTCTACAGTAACGGCACTTGGCACTTTTGGCACTTTGGTCGGTTGTCTCACGCAGAGCATGCTCCCAAACAGCACTCCCCTTAAACACGACGAAGCTTCCCCACCAAGCATCACGCTCACATCGTCCGGTGTCTTGTTGCGCCGCGCTGGTATCATGTGTCAGTGCTATGCGCAGACATCCCGCCCCCACGCGGAGTAAGCAGTCGACGTCGTGTTCAATCTCGGAACACGGAATCGTGTGACATGGAACTGGCGTTTTGATGTGGTCAAACGTCGCGCGACTTCTGTGATCGAAAAACAAACTAATGGATGAATAACGAAACCAGCCGGACTTCTTCTGCCGCAAGAACTCAGGTTGGAAATTGATTAAATCCAGACTAATATTTGGTCAACCTAGTGAAAACACCACTTCTGAGACAGCGTTGTTATTTCACCTCTGAATTATAGAAGCATTTAGCTGTACAATTTGTTGCTTTTTTCAGTCGGGATTTCGGGATCCCGGCCATCCCAATCCCGAGATTCGGGACTGATACAATCCCGGTATCCCGGGATCCCGATCCAGGGATCGACATCCCTAGTCCCAAGCGTCATTCTCGACGACCACCACTTCTTGGAACCAAGCGTGATTTTAAAGTGGCCCGTGCGACTTTTTCGTCCCCCATTGTATTTTCGGGTCCAACTTTTTGGCAACTCCATGTGGGATCATTTTTGGGAGCTACGTGCGATTTGTGGGACTCCAGTGTAATTTTCGCGAGCATCATTGCAATTTTTTGGGCCAGCCATTTTAATGGGTCTCTGTGTGACTTCTTGTAGCCCCCAAATTGATTTTAAATGGTTCCAGTGCGATCCTTGCGGGCCCAGCTGGCTTTTTAAGCAGTCCGGTGCAATTTGTATGTACCCCGTCGACATTCTTGGTGGCCCCAACAGTCTCTCATGGATTGTGGGACAAAAGAGCCTCCCCTGAGTGGAGCTCTAGGGCACTGGCAGCTAACACCAGGGTAGGAAAGCTCTGCCAGGAGCTAGGTTTTACATTTGTAGACGAGTGGAGCAGGTTTTATGCATCGTGGGACCTCTATCAGAAGGATGGCCTGCATTTTTCTGAGAATGGGGTCCATGTGTTAGGCAAAGTATATGAGCATGTTCTTCAGGGAAACTAGGAAATGGGGTGGGGAGGGATGAAATTGCATTGCCAACTCAGGAATATTCCAATAGTGTCAGCCAAGGCAATAGAACCTCAAAGTCTGCAAATAGGGACAGCAGCAACTCAAGGGGACAGAGTTATAGTTCATCTAGTGATAAAAGAACTCCTCAATATGAAAAAGCCAAAGGTGGTTATGGAGCATTTGTTAAGTGTATGATGTTTAATGCTCAGAGTATCCGTTCCAAATTTGATGAGTTCAAGTGTTATGTTGCTGAGGAGGAACCGGATTTTGTTTGCATTACGGAGGCATGGGTCAGTGAAGGATATTTTGGAGATAACTTACAGGACTATGAGATCCAGGGATACAATATGTTTTCGTGCAATAGGGGTCCAGCAATGAAAGGGGGTGGTGTAATGCTCTATGTGAATAGCTTATTCAGTTCTCAAAAAGTAGCAGGTGGGGATACAAATGTGTCTGTGGAGTCCATTTGGCTTGATGTCACTGTGGGAAAAGGCAACAGCAATACTCTTAGGATAGGAGCTTTCTACCGATCAGGAACCCTGCCACATTCTCAGCAACTGGAGCTTGACAAGGTGATTTGTGAGGAAATCAGTAGAAACTTTAAGAGGAAGTGCCTTATTCTCGGTGACTTTAATCTAAAAGGTTATGAAAATGCTGGTGTTGGCTCCCCATCATGCAAAATGTTCAGGAAATGCCTTGAAGAGGACCTGTTCTTACACCAGTTTGTATCGGAACCTACCAGGCATGGTTCATTCTTGGACCTTGTATTCTCGGATTTAAGTGACTTGGTTCAAGACTTGACTGTAGGCGAAACTCTGGGAAAAAGTGACCATAACATAGTTAGATTCAAGGCACATGTAGGGGAAACTATCAAGGATAATTTGGTAAAGGTTCCAAATTTCAACAAAGCAGACTTTAACGGCATGAGAGCGGCTTTAAGTGCCATCAGATGGGAAGAAGAATTCTCCAATTTAAATGCCTGTGAAATGTGGGAAAAGTTCAAATCTTACTTAAAGGAAACTCAGATTAGACATGTCCCCCAAAAGCAAAGACGCAAAAGAAGGGTAGGAAAGCCAGCATGGCTTACACCAGACGTGATAAAAGCAATTAGGGCTAAGAAAACTGCATTTAGAGTTTTTAAAGAAGCCTCAAATGTCATTAATCTAAAGGCGTATCGAAAAGCTAGAGACACTGTGAAGCAAAAAACCAGAGCAGCAAAGCGAGCAAAGGAACTGGATTTAGCTAGAAACTGTAATGGGGACAGTAAAAAGTTCTTTAGTTTCTACAAGCTGAGTAAAGTTTCTAACACAATTGGTCCACTGGAAGTAAACGGGACTACATTGGGTGAGGATAGTGAGATGGTTGAGGAGCTGAGCAAGCAGTTCAAATCAGTGTTTACATTGGAAGATATGACCAATCTGCCGACCGTACACCATAGTTCAGATACATGGGATCTGACAAATGATGTTGATTTCATTGGTAGTGATGTTGTTTACAATCATATCAGGAAAATAAAGCCAAATAAGGCAGCAGGACCTGATGATATTTATGCTAGGGTGTTGCGGGAAACTGAAAAGGAACTGGCATTTCCACTTAGTATAATATTTTGTAGATCAGTTTCACATAATGAAATTCCAACCGATTGGAAAAGGGCAAATGTAGTTCCTATTTTCAAGAAGGGAGAAAGAGGGAAAGTTGAAAACTATAGGCCAATAAGTCTCACATCCCTAGTCTGCAAGGTACTCGAATCAATTATCAAGGATAGAATAGTTAGTTATCTGGAAGGTAGCAGATTGATTCAAGATACTCAACAGGGATTTAGAAAAGGACGATCGTGTCTCACAAACCTCTTGGACTTTTTGAACTTCGCCACAGAACAATTTGATCAGGGAAATCAGGTTGATGTAGCATATCTTGACTTTAGTAAGGCCTTTGACAAGGTACCCCATAAACGGTTAATGATACAGCTTCAGTCCCATGGTATTGCAGGTAGCATCTTAAAATGGATAGAGTTGTGGCTTTCAGATAGACAGCAAAGAGTGATGCTAAATGGTACAAAGTCATCATGGCAAAATGTTCTTAGTGGAGTCCCCCAGGGGTCAGTACTAGGGCCATTACTGTTCATTATATTTGTAAATAACATTGAAAGTGGCCTAAGCAGTAAAGTTTTGAAATTTGCAGATGATTTGAAGGTCTTTAGGGCAATAACAGGTCAGGATGAGCATATCTCGCTGCAAAAAGACTTAGACGAACTTGTGAAGTGGTCCGAAGAATGGCAAATGAAATTTAACTTTGATAAGTGCAAAATCATGCATGTAGGTAAGCAGCATATGAAGGCTCCATACTTGATGGGTGGCCAAGTGCTATCAGTGACTCAACAGGAGAAGGATTTAGGTGTTATTCTAAACACAAAATTGGGGGCATCAGAACAGACCAAGGAAGCCAGGAAGAAGGCACTGAGAATGCTCGGGGCAATAGATAGGAATGTATCATACAGAAGTGAGGAAGTGATCAGGAAGCTTTACTGTGCATATGTCAGGCCACATTTGGAATACTGCATCCAAGCTTGGTCTCCTAGCTATGAAAAAGATTGTTGGCTTTTAGAGAGAGTACAAAAGAGGGCTACAAAAATGGTTAATGGCATAAGCAACCTGGCATATGAGGAAAGATTGAAGAAATTGAATATGTTTTCACTTAGATATAGAAGGCTGAGAGGAGATCTCATCGAGGTCTTTAAATTTGTCAATGGTCTGGAGAGGGGATACCTTGGGGAAATGTTTGAATTTAACAGAAATGATGCAATAGAGGTCATAAATTCAAAATTAAAATTAACCACAGCAGAACAAGGTTAAGGCAAACTTTCTTCACCAACAGGGTAGTGGAACACTGGAACCAGCTGCCAGAAAACATCGTCAGTAGCAGAACATTGAACATCTTTAAAAACAGCATAGACAATCATTATAAGAATAGAGGGCTTGCTTTTCAGTATTACAGGGAGGGCTGATTGGCAGATTTGGTGGGCAACTGGTTCAGTGTACAGAGTGCAACCAAGAAGGGCCCTTGTGGCTCAGAGTTGCACTGATCTTTTATGTATTTATGTCTTTTATGTCTAAAAGGGTGCTGTCCCCTTTGCCACTCCTTCGGTAGGCCACTGGCTTTTCCCAGACACAGAAATTACCTATATGCGAAACCAGAAACTCAGCTCCAAACTCCCCAATACCAAGTAATTAATCATAGGGAACTCCTTCCACTCCAATCTCCCTCTCTAAACATGCAAAAGGCATGGACACGGCTAGCGCGGCGGGCAATTAACGTCCTAGTCGCATGTGTCGCCGCTCTGGCGGCTGCATCTGGAAGTTTTCGCACGTGTCTCCCATTGTACCTCGTCGGCGACCACCAAAAGGTTTTTTAGCCCTGACAGTACATGCACCACGAAACGATTTGCATCTACCACGAACCCATTCGCCTACCTAGGCGAAAGGGTCAGCGAGGTCAAATCTGGGGTACCGCAAATTTGCTCAAGGATTCACTTCTTGGAATGATTCAAACACTTGTGCGACCGCTATCAAGGTGGCATGCAGCACGACAAATTAACTGTCACTCGAGGTCACCATTTGGCCACAGGTCAACGAGTATTTTCGCATTACACCCTTTGGGAAAATTACGGCATACCGAACATCTTCCTGAATGCATTTATCGGATGGATATAAACGTCGAATAATCGACCACGTAGCAAGGAAGCAGCACCTTCGAGCATGTGACTTCCCAGGTCAGCGCTTGACCTCAGGTCAGGTTTGATGAAATTCAGATTTAGTGCTGCTTATTGAATCGATAATGCATGCATCAGTGTTGAGATAGTCTACATACAATGCTTCGCTTGGCCCACGTACGGTACCTCAGTGAACAACTGTCACTCTGAATCTCATCAAACCTGACCTGAGGTAAAACGCTGACTTTCAAGGTCACATGCTCGGATGTACTGCTTCCTTCGCCGGTGGGTGATTATTCGACACTAATATTCATCCGATAAATTCATTCAGAAAGACGTTATTCAGTACCCCGTAATTTGCCCATAACGTGTAATGTTAAAGTATTCGTTGACCTGACTTCAAATGGTGGCCTTGAAGGTGACATACTTGGATGTGCTGCTTTTTTGCCCGATGTGAGATTATTCGGCGCTCATGTCCATCCGATGGATGTATTTAGAAACGTATTATTCGGTGCCCCGTATATAACAATGGTGTAAGTCCAAAACTATATTTTATGTCATAAGTCTAGTCAAATTTCAGTCATTACTCACATAAGTCAAAGTCAAACTTTGATATTGTAGATCAAGCGCTTCGACAACATGCTGCATCCATGTGCTGTGCCCAATGTCTAGATGTTCTTTCGTGGTGCCACGAACTATATTGCGGGAATTATCGGGTACACAAGAATTTGGCGTATTTGCTATTTTGGGATTTTTGGGGGAACTGTAGCGAATCGGTAACCATGATGGATCATTTTGATCGATGTACTCTGTGACGTGCTATGTAGACTAATACCTGCAAACATCAGATATATTCAATGTGTCACCTTGTTGTATTCGGTACCCCGTAAATAGATATAATGCATGAGGAAAGCCAATTTGGTGACCGAAGGTCAAACTATGACATTGAATGCCATTTAATTCGATGTGCTGCATCTTTTATGGAAAACGGACATCTCGGCGTTGGATTCATTCATCTAAGTGAAGTACTTTGAATTTATGCGGTACCCTGTTTTTGACCCGATAACCTTTCTTGATCTCTGGAGATCGAACTGCTCATCCTACTGAATAATTATTGTTTCCCTTACTTTTGCAAGCGACAAAGATCATATTCTAAAAAAGGAACGAATTCTGAGTGTCCGAATAGGATGCTGAATGCGAATGCGATTGCATTACTGATATCATGTACATATAGGTAGATCATATTTTCCCTTAGGCCTACTTACCTGCCCTCCTAATATATAATAATCACGTAAATATATGTCAAGTCCTCATGTCATCACATCTATATCACAAACTAGATAGGTGCCTACATAATTTACTACATCGTCTACTCAACTAGATAGGGGTGATTTTCAAGGGTAATTGGGTAGACATAGTGCAGGTGAGACCGGGTCTAGTTGATACACGGGATGGTTGATACAACAGCGCTTTCTTCAAAAGTATGAAACCGGCTGCATGGCTACCACATGTGTTGCTACTGGCACTCTCTTTTCGTGACAAAAATATGCGCGTAATTTCGACCCTCATCGACGGAATTGTGACGTTCTTAATATGACGTTTCGGAGGTGTAGGTCCTCGCATGCCAAAAATCAAATAAATCGTAGTGGTCGGACTGATAGCATTGTTCCCCATGCTAGATCCTGTTGGAAAAAATAACTACGTCAAAACCCTAATCCTATGTATGCAGCTAAAAACGTAGGCTGTAAATTAATTAGCAATGAGCAGCTTTGAGCTTCGCTGACTAAGACGATTTGTTTTGATGTATAGCTTGCCTTGTTTGGTACAAAATTGTGATGTTGTGGTGGTAATTGTATAATTAGCTTATAATCAGCTTTTGAAGTTAAACTATTGCATACACAAAACTTTGGTGACTACCATTGTGATCAGCCCGTCAATACGCATGATATGCTATATTTTGAGCGTTTTTTAAATGGCCTCTATTATGGACTGAACATGATGGGCTTTGCTGACCGTGGGCTGTCTTGACAGACATACTCATCAAATATGTTTACTGCGATGGTCGTGCCCTGCACTCTTCCCATTGCTTTATCATTTCTGCGGTGGACGAAGTCAGCTGGGCAGTGACGATGGCCTCCGCAGTAACCAATGGAGCAGTAACCCTCATCCTATCCCCCACAGCACACACACACACACACACACACACACCAAAATGTCTTAACCGTGCGGTGCGGTGGGGATCGACGAGGCGCTGTTCGCCTGGTCGTCGCCGATTGGACAAACTGATATGACGTCATTGCTGTCGGCGCCGGCCGGTATAAAAGCAATGACTGACAAGTGCGATATTCCAGTCCCGCAAGCGTTTTCATGCTTGAGCACTTGGTGCGTACGTGGTGGATTTGACGACAAGGTAAGGACGTTCCGCTTCAGCGACATTATTTTGGACCACCATGTTTTCAAATTCCGTGTCCCAGTTGTGCCAGTTGTCCAAAATCGTGTGTCAGTGAAACTCGGGGGCTGACACAGGTTCGAGTGAATGAACACAAACGCGACGTGAAATGCAGTGGAATGCCATTGTTGTCCACATCGACGAATATGAAAAATATACCGAAGTAGGATGACGTAAGTGTAGAAGTGTTCATTTATGGAAAGTAATTGGAAATGCAATACATGAAGGTCATGGGAGGGTTTAAATGGGTTCGAGTACACACTCCGTGGGGTCCCATGTTAACAGTTGGAAATATTTTTGGAATCCAACATTGATAAGGACTTGTACCTTCAAAAGCATACAAGAACACCCATGCGTGAAGCACAAGTTCAATGGAGAGAAGCAAAATGAATGAACGGATGACATGAGAGCCGCCAAAAATATGCACACGGGACGCGCTTAATTTGAGATCCTGTTTTGTCACCTGGGTGGGAAGTGCAGCGTAATTATTTATTGTGAAAAACCGAAAATGACTTAGCACCTGGTTTTTATGACTGAAAATGTGGCCTGACTTTTAACCTGTTTGATATTGTCTGCATTTGTGATACGTAGCTGTACTACTGATGAAGACCTCTTGAGGTTGAAACGCATACATTAAATTTAACTCCACATAATCAGTTTACTTTCATCATTGGTCATCATTCATTAATATATATATATATATATATATATATATATATATATATATATATATATATATATATATATATATATATATATATATATGTATATGTATATATCATATATATATACAGAGAGAGAGAGACAGAGAAAGAGATAGAGAGAAAGAGAGATGCATATATACATGCATACATGAATATATTTGTATTGTTTTATGCATTGTTGTTGTTTAGTTTTTCATTGAAAAGGCGGAAATGATCGAATAAAACATTTATGACTCGGTGTTGTGAATTATTAAAGGTGTGAACTCGGCCACTTATTTATTCCTATGCTTAGAAAATTAATGAACAAATTTCAACTACCGACTGCATATATATGCAGTTGGTAGTTCAACAGGAGAAACGCACAAGTCGGTACGCGCAACCGTCAAACTAGGAGTTCCTCCACAGCTGAAGTAGTAGTTATAAGCAAAAATCCCTGTATGTTCTACATATGGTGCTACAGCCATGTTCGTTGCATGAAGCAAATGAAATATATAACCACGATATCACCCGAGACGTGCTTAGCCGAAATCCCTGATTTAGAGGGTAACGTGTCTAGCTTAATTTCATGGGCTCTTTTCGCATGTAATATCAGCTAATACCATCATTTGTAAATGCTGATTCCATCAAACATCTAAGGTTTAACAGGAAGAAAATGAAGGAAATGTTAACAGCTACATTTGAATTACTCCAGAAAATTACGGCTGGGAGTCCAATAAACGGTGCGTCGGAAAAGCAACACCATTGTGAGGGATGTGGATGTGGGATTTAGAGGGGATATTGGAGGTACGGTTGTGGCATTGTGAGCGATATGAGAGGCATGGTTGCATAATGGGTCATTCCACGTCAAATCGCACAAGAAATTCCCCGACCCCCTCCGATTTTGATGAAAATTGGTACACCTGTAGTACCAAGTAAAAGAACACATCACGCCAACTTTTAGCCCAGAGTAACCTCTGGGGTCAGATCTAGAGGTCATCCTAGGTCACGATTTTTTAACGACTTGACATCAATAAATTGCAATATCTAATGTGTTATTTAACTTAGCGGAATTAAATTGGTGTCAAAGTGCGCAGAAGCCCTGGGCCATTCAGAAATATGGCAAAAGTTGCACGTGACCTCCCCGTGACCTTTGACCTAACCAGGTCAAAGTATACAAATATATTTTTATGATTCATGATATGATTCATGATAACCGAGAAATCGATAACATTGAGTACCGAAAGTGGACTAATACTGATAGGTCCACCTTAGAGATGGTTACGCAAACTTCTGAAGATTTTGTGCGATCATTTTGCGAGCAGCTGGAAATACTTGTAAAGCATGATTTTGTCGCCCGTGCCCAAGGCAATTATCTGAAAGGCCTAAAGGAATCACTAGCTCCTGCAGAGGTAATTGTTATTGGAGATTTTTCCGAAAACAACGCTATGGTTACACAGGATGAGGTACAGTCCCATCACTGGAACAAACTGCAGGTGACAATCCATCCGTTTGTGGCTTATTGGCGAAACAACGCAGGGGACCTCAAACATTTTTCTTACTCTGCCATTTCCGACTGTCTGACGCATGATACTGTGGCTGCCCACCTGTTTCAATGAAAACTCATTGAGCGCCTGGAAGCAGAATTAGGCCAGCGCCCCAAGAAGATATTTTATTTTTCACATGGGGCTGCCTCGCAATACAAAAATTGTAAGAATTTCCTAAATTTGGCAGAGCATTCCGTCGACTTTGGAATAGACGCCGAGTGGCATTTCTTCGCAACCGCTCACGGAAAGGGACCGTGTGATGGCATTGGTGGGACGTTGAAAAGGTTAGCTAAAAAGGGAAGTCTGCAAGGAACTCTGATTGAGATCCCGGACCAGTTTTATCAGTTTGTAAAAAACCATGCCACCGGTACGTGCGTGGAGTATTTTCCCAAAACCGAGTGGGTCAAAGAAACCAAAGCGTTGAATGACAGATTCGCAGCTGCTCGCACAATACCGGGAACAAGGAATGTCCATCGTGTTACTCCGTCTCCACGTAATGGTATGGTGGCTGTGAGATGGTTTTCCGGCAGCGAGACGGGCCGTGAGGTACGTGTGGCGAAAAAGGTTGGTAGTTCTTCGTGAATATACGGTACTGCTGTTCAACTTGTTTTATGGTCGCGGCTATTTGCATATCAGAAACATTTACTGGCCCTCCCGATAAAATGTTAGTACGAAACGCACGCGAGCTGAAACAATATATTCAGGCTATAAAAACCGAGGAAACATATTTTTTGCGAATAACTTTTGCCAAAATAAAGATAGAAATATAATTTTGTTACAATTATATTTTCCTCGTCAGGCCGCGTTGATTGATGCATCACATGACTTAGCTAGCTGAACATTTGATCCTGACCCCAGTTTACCTCCAGGTCACCCTAAACCGAGGTCAAGTGATGACCTAGCTTGATCATATTATACATCATGATTAACCAGAGGATCTCGATGGCATTAAAATTATTTTTATATCTTGATTCTATATAAAGTTATTGACGAAAGTGTGACATGACCTCATAGTGACCTCACGTGACCTTGCAGAGGACACTTGTTCAAAATAAAACTTGGCTCGTTTGGAGTAGTCTAACCTAAAGCTAGGTAATATAGCCTGTACGAGCCAAATTCAGCGTTTTTTGTTCAGGAAAATATTTTTGTTTCCCTGTTGGCTTGTAATGGAGAGGTCACTGCCAGGTCATGTGAGGTCAGGTCAACTTGAAAATTTGGACAGTAGTTCAGCTTGCCACCGATGATTTGCCCACCAAAGTTGACGATAATCGGACCAAGGAAACCAGAGTTATCATCGATGATATGGTAAATAGCATCGGGGCACGCTTCGATTTGGTCCTATGACAATACCTACTCAAAGGCCGATATCTCAAAAGTTTTAGAGTCTCCGCCTTTCTTTTTTGCACGTTCTTAGATAATATCAGGACCATTAATTCAGCCACGTTTAGTCGAATTAGAGGCAGGCAAACATATAGAAAAATGCATTTTTATACTTTGACCTCGTTAGGTCAAGGGTCACGGAGAGGTCACGTGCAACTTTTGCCATATTTCTGAATGGCCAAGGGTTTCTGCGCACTTTAACACCAATGTCGTTCCGCTAAGTTAATTAACATCTAATATATATGCATTTGATTGTTGTCAAGTCGGTAAAAATAGGCGACCTAGGATGACCTCTAAATCTGGCCCCAGAGGTCACCCAGGGCTGAAAGTTGGCGTGTGAGGTTCGTTCACTTGGCACTACAGGTGTATCAATTTTCATAAAAATCGGAGGGGGTCGGGTTCAAAATAGCCAATTCTTGTGCGATTTGACGTGGAATGCCCCTAATACAAATTGAGGGGTTGTGGCATTGAGGGAGATATTGGAGGAATGGCTGCATGCATGTAGCATGTACAAACTGCAGCAAGTACAAACTATCTAGTTTGTATTATCATACAAACTGAACTCATGCAATACTTACAACATTTTCATCCAATCTGCTCGCTGAGCAATAGCAATAGCACACTTTGACAAGTTCAGATGATCAAGTGGTAAAGCTAGGCTCTGTTCTCGTGGCTCCACCAATCGTCCACGATATAAATCTCATCTTCATGCATTAACTGAATGACAGGATCATATTTCGCAAAGGAAACATGAAATTACTAGTGCAGAACAGTAATCGAAGTAACAGATGCAGACCACAAAAACATCCTTTTTGTGGCCTTTGATCTATGTCATTCGGCCTAAGAGGAAGATGTTACTCTACGGACCGGATTCGCCACATCCTCGTGCCCAGCTGTCCCTCCGTTCCCCCGGCACTGGCTAGTATCCCACTCGAATCCGATCAACTATGTCGAGCAAGTTAAAATGAGGAAAAGTCGTCTTCGGGCAGAGAAGCGCCTTGAGGCCCGGGAGCCCGGCGGACCCAAACACCAGATTATATGTTGTATGGTAAGAAGGCGGGCTGTAACCAACCGAAAAACAAGGAGAAACGATGCCTGGTGCACAACCGGGAGTGAAGGAAGATAGCCTGGTTCAACACATAAACGAATAGAACATCTGTGCTCCCGGCAACCTCTGAGGACACCTATTGCCAAACATATAGTCACATATTTGGATTTTGTATGGCAAAACATGCTATGTACATTGTGCGATCATCTGGGCAAGCATTTGTATGGAAACTTTTCAAGGTATGATGCAGCTTCGAACGATTCCTTTTGTCACGGAATTCGAACCGCTGTCAGCTGATTCCTCCACCAAGGTTCACCGGTCGTTCACCGTGGCAAGTCTCATCACGCCTCAACTAAGCTCCACTGAGTTCCTTCTGGTGGAGCCCTGGGAGCAGACGCCCATCGTCAGCATGATTGACGTGAATGTGGAAGCGAGTGGTCCAGCGAAAAGGTGTGTCTCCGAACCCATGGATGATGGGTTGTAGGTTCGTGTTCTGCCCGTCGCCGCTCTTCGCCCGCGACCGATCGATGTGAGAGGTTGGCGACGCGAGGTGACGCAACAGTCGACGTGTCGCAAACCAATGGCCATAATCACAATGATTCGAATTGGTTGTAATCCTGGGGCGAGTCCCCCCAGAACATCTTGTTGGTCTGATTCACGTCTGGAAATATCGTGACAGCTGGTCGCCAGCATGTTCAGTGGTCGTTATCACTGACATCAAGTTACTCAACCGCCGCACAATTTAGTATTCATAACTAAAACTGAAGTACACAAATATGTGTTTGATGGTGGAGAAGTCCAGTAAGTGAACGGGAAGAAGAAGTATTTCCTACAGAAGAATTTTACAATTGCATGCTTCTAAAAATAATCCGTTGCAATAACAAGTATCGATTCATTATTGTACTCTGTCAGAAGCCTTAGATTATGCAAATGTAAGTGATGGCTAAAGCCTTATGGCCACCGAGTCCGTTTGAATGTTTTTTATCTTCCCGCCAAATTTATATTTGAACAGTGGAAAACGCTGCTAATGCAGGACGGTCATTTCCAGGAGCACCTCAGAAGCAGAAATGCAACAAATGCGCTGTTTTGTTATTGGTTTTACAACACATTGACCGCTGAGTCACGTAGCATCGCCAATCTCTCACGCCGATTGGTCGCGGGCGAAGAGTAGCGGCAGGTGAGACTCGAACCCACAACCTTTCGATTGTGAGACGAGCAACTTACCTCTAGGCTACTCGCCCCCGCAACAAATGCGCCAGCGGTCGCCATTATCATGCTGCGAAATAGCCAATAATTGACTAGTGAGTTCATGTCTGACGCATGTGGAGGTCCTGCAAAACAGTTCGCTACATGGCTACCCGACTGTATCTTGCCTCTAACCCGCAGTTGTGGTAGAACAAAGGGCGCATCCGCTATACTGATACATTCTAGCACGATGCTCCTTCCGGCGCATAAATGGCCGAAAATTGCAATAATATAAGTGAGTCGACTGTGACGGCTATGAAAGATATCCAATCGCATCCTTGGCGAAATCGAGCATCCCAAAAACTGTCTGTCTGCTGCAATGACATATCTGGGTGCTGCAGTCGATTGACGGAAAAACATCTGACAACTGCAGTCGGCTGACGGATAAATAATTGACAACTGCAGCTTGACGTTAGGCATTTTCCTCTGAGGAAGGCTCAAAGACCCGGTGTGTCACACCAGTGATAAATTATTCGTAAAATATGTTGGAAAATACCACTTTCTGAACAGTCAATCCACATCCTTCTTCAGTAAGTATCGTCATCCTGCTCCTTGACACGTGCTTAAGAAAGCTTCGTGTCTCCTTTCTAATAGTATCTCGTTTATAAGTATCATGTTAATGCTCTTGATATAATAATAGTGATGCACGAACATTTCGCAACGCAATTTCGGGTAAAGTGACTACCTATAATTTGATATGGCGTACGGTACCAGTTTATAGCACAGGTAATTTTCTCCCTGTCCCGAAAATAGCTCTTCATAAATTATGAATCTGAAAGCAAATGATACATGTACAGTAGGGTGTGTCACGAAGGACCTTTTTTTGGAAATTGCACTTTGCTTAGTGAAATTATCGTGCAGATCTCCTAAAAGAAACCTGTGGTAGAAACCAAATCTAAATCAAACAATAAACAAAATATGCGACAGGCCGATAAAGAAACAAATTTGCCGGGCGCCCGGCGTTGAAGTCTCCAGTGATGGCGCTCCGTTGCGATTGGCATCTAACACCACGCGTCCGGCCACCGTCGGAGCGCCGCCGCGGCGCTGTGACGAAAAAGGCGGTAGTCGGTGCTGTGGATGCCTGATGAATTGATTCTGGTGATGAAGCTCATTAATAAAACTCAATGAAAGTGTTTAGTGGGGTAAAAGGCTTTTGATAAGCACCAGTCGCTTAATAAGTTGCCTGGATATCTGACGCATGAAAGAAAGGTTCACTTTACGTCGCTTGTTCGTTCCATTTTCAATCAGTAGATCTATCGGCGTATAATGTTAATATTTTCACTTTTGAAAGCTTGAACATCTTCAAAATTCCTCGTCTGTTTACATCGAATACCAATTAAATCATTCTGAGACACTTGCTATCTTATTGTTATGACAAGTAGACCAGGCGAAATCGGCATCATGCTCCTTTCCACTACAACCGAAGGAGACGGGCATACAGCGCCGTCACCTTTTGTACGAGCGGCCACATTTTTTGTACGAACTATCACTTTATAACTGTACTACTTGTCTACATGCTCGACAGAAAACCCGACATTAAATCCTTTTTGCTGCTGAGCACTGGCATTGCCGACCTGTGTTTCAACTTCGCCACAATGTAACCGTGGCGGGCCTCTTCACCAATTACCTTCAAAGACGCCTCGGTCACCACTTTCACCATCCGTTCCACCGTCTGACTGTGCACGGGGTATGGCGGCACTTCGAGAGGACTCGCGATGATGTCTAGTAAGTCATCATCGGACAGTTGTTGCTTCAAGGGCGGCTCGGTTATCGCCTCATTACACCAATCAATCAGCTCCATGATGCTGTTTGCCCCCATATTCACTTTTGGAAGCTTGAACTTCCGCACTTCGTCAGTATCACTATCGACTTGAGTTCTGCGACACTGCTGGATTTGAGTGACCGCCCTTTCCCGTGTTGCTTGATCTTGGCCCGCTGCCATTGCTAGTAGTACTACCTCAGAGTGAAACCAGTAGCTGTTGCGCTGTATTACCGGCTGCACCATGACCGCTATCTCAGGTCGCAAACTTTTGAGAAGTTGCACGCTGTGCAGCGCATTGCCAGGACCGTCAGAACATTTCCAGTTCTTCTTGATGCAGTACCACATGGGAGTATAGTGGCACACGATGAACTCCGCTAGCATTCTCAGACTGTCTGATGGCTGTTCGGTTGATGTGTAGAGCCGGAGAATTCGCGCCGCCAGAGTCAGCCACCTGGAGTTGTTTAGTGGACCGATCTTCATTTTCGCAGTTCTATCTGAGATACAGCCCAGCCCGTCTGGACACTACGCGCCAGACTGTACAGAATAGCCTGGTCTGAACTTAGGTCACTGAGAATCTCCTGCGTTATTTCTGAAACATTTCCGCCATCGATTGGCTCAAAATCGACCACTGGCAAGGTTTTTACTGCGCCTGTAGCAGCCCGGCCAATCAGCCCACTAAACGACTTAGGTCCTGTTGTGACTCCATCTAACTGGCTAAATACTGCACGAAGATTAAGTTCATTTGCATGAAGTTGGCACACAAACCAGTGGACGGGGCGTTTTTGTCCGAGCTCAAACAAACGGATAACACCACCTTTTGGCCAGTATTAACTCTCGTGCTGTCACAGCCAAGCACAGAAACATCCGCACCAAACTCATATGCCACGGCGTTCAGGTCCTGAAAAATGTCCTCCGCTTTCCCAGTCTGTGGGGTAAAATGTCCTAAATATGCACTGTCTGGCTCGGATACAACCACAATGTGCTCTTCCGTCTTCTTTGAACTGGCTGTCATAAGCGTGTCATGTTTTCTACCGTCGAAGTAGAGACCAGATACACGACCTGCATGATCCTCATGGCTCTGGGCTACTACCTCTCTTCTAATCCGATCCCTTGCTCGCCATACTTTTTTGCTATCCACTATGCAGTCCATATCGTCAGAAGTGATCCGACTAATGTCCACTTGGAAACCGTTTATGATCGCAGCACACGCACGATTAGACACTCCGTACCGATCTGCTGCTAGAGCCGTATTTAGCAGTTCGTCTGTGTTACTGTTCACCATATACTCTGACTCATTGACTACAGATGTGAGGGATGATGAATCTGTGGCGGAATCTTGGTTTGAATAGAATCTAGCTGGGCCATTCCAGAAGGTCCCGGTTGTGGTGATGTGACTCTCTCGGCGGTCAGACGCCTCCTTTCGTCCATGGCGCGTCGACGAGTGGTTTCACGGATATCTGCGGTGCCGATTTGCATTTGGCGAGGTCCTCTCTGGTCTTGGACAAAGGGAAGCTCCATTCGTGGCACTTTGTCGGCCATCGCACATTTGCAGCTATCGATATCAGCACATTTTCGCCATATCGCGATATCACATTTCAGCACATCGATATCAGATATCAGCACGGCTCGTGTCGCCGTCGTTAATAGGTTGTCTCTACTGCTGATAATCCCAGTTTCCCTTGAAACTTGAGTAACGAAAAGGAACAGGAGACTTGGATTGACTAATAAAACAGGGATGTATGGCATGCGAAGCTATTTTGTGTCGTTAGTGCGTACGCAATTTATTCGAATGATGATTCATAGCACTGTGAAAGGTGGAGCACAGACAAAGGAAAGTGGAGCGATCAGTCCTTCGGTGAAGTTTAATCTTTACAATCAGATATGTCCCGGCTCCCCTGATCTGTTTTTGAATTACCAGAATCCATTCAGAAGTCATCCACAGCACCGACTGCCGCCTTTTCCGTCACAGCACCACGGCGGCGCTCCGACGGCGGCCGACACGTGGTGTTAGATGCCAGTCACAACGGAGCGCCATCACTGGAGACTTCAACGCCGGGCGCCCGGCAAATTTGTTTCTTTATCGGCCTGTCGCATATTTTGTTTATTGTTTGATTTCGATTTGGTTTCGACCACAGGGTTTTTTTAGGTGATCTGCACGATAATTTCACTAAGCATAAGAAAAACCGTTCAGGCGACACACCCTAATGTACAGTCCTAAGTGCCTACTCCATTGGCTGAAATTTGAGTCTAAAAGACATCAAAAACATTTTAAATGACACTAGATCCATCGCATATTTCGACATCCTACTGTGCCCGTTTCGACATCTCACACCTAACGAAAAACAGTTATTTTAACCCTGTGTCACACATTGGCTAAACAAGGGGCCGTTGACGTATAGTGCAATTCTAGACACTTGTTCAGCTTTGTAGCATAACTCACAATAATTACATCAGGCTTCGGGTGACTTGTACAAAATTTGAAGTAAATAACACTAAAGTATGCGTAGAGTCAGATTTCTTGCAGAGATGAAAATACCGAATCCAGGAAAATGCGACGTTTACGGCGACCTAGATCAAAATCTGACAAACGGGACATATTCAACGCTCGATCAAAGCCCAACGATTACGGCTTCGACGGCGCCCGATCAAAGCGAGCGCCTGCCGCGTTCTGTCCACAATGAAACATACAGAAACACTTCAGAATGAATAGAAACAGTTTTTATGAACGTGCAATTGGGCTACCGTTCAACCAGCGCCTAAACCAGGGCTGAACGTGTGCCATTGTCAGTTCTAGATGGCAAGTGGGTACCGAATGGGGCTTGATGATTCGGAAGTTACGAGGTTAACGGTTCTTCGGTGGGGCGGGGCAGGCAGATTCTGTCCCACCAGCGCAGTTTTTGTCTCCCACTTCATACAAATGTGTGATGGAAATATGAAACACTGTGCCTTTTCCAATCATTCATTGTTCTACTTCGTACCAAAGTTTCCCCTCTGTATCTGTATCAGAGGCGGCTCCAGGAGCGAATATTTTGAGGCACCTCCTATGGATGCTTGAGAAAGCGTAAGGACAGCAATTGAACTTCTGATACTACATTGCTTACATACGAAAGTTGTATTTTGAGCCTGATCATGTCAGTAGTAGATCCGAGGGAAGAAATGACGAACAGAATTTGACCTGTTTTCTCAAAGTGGTATCATTTACGTTGCCATTGAAAGTAGAGAGGATGAGGTGAGCTCAGGACAAACAGCAATGAGGCATCACAACCATTGACAGAGCCAGACGACTTTCCCAATAGCGGATCCAGGAGGTGGGGAGTGATATTCAGTACATACCATATTCAAATCACTATAGGCAATGTCGCGGCGGGCAACACTTTGCCAATGGTTGGTCAAGGAATGTATGGGTGAAGTCAGGACAGACGTAGCGTAAAAAATCGGATGCAATGGCGGAGCTAGGATATTTTACCAATGGTCAATGATTGCAATAGCCTTTCCACTCAGGCCCATCTGGATTCTCCCTAGTGTAATAATGTAATTCCCTAGTGACGCCTTTGATAAAAATTACCCCGCGGTAAGCATTGATGGTATGCAAGAATGACAAACTAATAGGTATTTGTGGCACTGACTGCGAAGAAGAACCATGCACAAAGAACAAATAACCCACACTTAGGCTCCTGGCTACGCTATTTGCTGTTTTACATGTGCATGTATCAATCTGCGCCTTTGATCATTCAGAACGATGGTTGCCAATCCAGTGGCGCAGCCAGGATTTTTCAAAGGTGGACTCGATCCCCAGGAAATTGCATGGAAAAGATCAAGCTTTGGGCGCACTTCCCGCACTGAAATTTTCCGTTTTGCGTGGTGATATATCAGAGTTTCTTCTTTCATCTAGTGTATTTTTGGTTGCTGGGGGAGTCGAGATCCTGGCCCCCTTAGCTGCGCCTCTGCACCCAGATATGCACAACTTTATCCCTATTAAACCGAAATAAGGAGAAACGGTTTTGTTCAATTTCTCCAATTTTTACCTGACGTTGCAATTGAAGAAAACACTTATACATTTTGACAGTTTAAAAATGTAGACTGGATTAGTAGGATTAATTTCTGAACTTGTTTTGAAATCGGCGCAATAGATCCCGACATTTCACGGATCTAGTCTCCCCTAGACAGCGTCAGGGGCTTAAACGAGCCCTGCCGTGATAGAGTTAAGTGGTCAGTCAAAGTGTGAACCCAGTCCAAGTGTGACACACACACACTCTCTCTCTCTCTCTATCTCTCTATCTCTCTATATTTCTCTCTCTCTATCTCCCTCTCTCTCTTTCTCTCTTTGTCTCTCTCTCTCTCTCTCTCTCTCTCTCTCTCTCTCCTTTTATCTCCCTCTCTTTTCATCTCCAAGTCCATGCGCATCTACATCTCCCTCCATAGCTATAACCCGATCTCTTTCTCTATTTCTATCTCAATCCCTATATTTACTTCAATCCCGTGTGCCAATGCCGGTTCAATACCAAAAGTTTCAATACCAGAAAGCGATAGCGCACAGTTTTTATGCATTTCAGAATGTAATTTGATTAATGTATCCCATAAAAACAACATTAGCTCTGCACACACGTTTGAAGGCATCTTATCTTTGTATATGACCTATAAATTTCTTTTCTTTTCTTTTTAACCTCAGTATCACCAGAAAATGTTTTTCTGTGCTAGATTAACGGAGCAAAATCGCTCAATCTGTGCAAAAAAAAAGTTCACAAAAGAAGCGATGCCCAGGCACGTATGGACCCGATACCCTCATAATCTTGCCGGCCGATAAACTCATCCTCTCCGAGATGTGTTCCTGGCAGCCGATGTACTCATCCTCCCCTAGATGTGTTCCTGGCAGCCGATAAACTCATTCTCCACTAGATGTGTTCCTGGCTCGCTCTCGTCAATATAATTTCGGCGTTGGGTAAATGCTTACTCAGAGCGGTTTGTCAATATGCTCAGCTCACCCCCACGTGCGATGTGTAGAGATTAGACTGAGCTTGTGCGAACAAAATTTCCAACCGGATCCATGGCTTTGCCCGCTCCTGGAAAGGGCTTAATCGTGCTTTGCTCTTTTTATGCTTGCTTAGTTTTTACTTTCATATATTCTCAATTACAATTCGATGGCTGTTGCACCGAGTACTGATATGCATGCAAAAAGTGAATGAGAACGGAAATCTCAGCTAATAGTGCATGCTTCAAAACAAATGTGAAGTGTCTTCTGGCTGCCCTCGTGTATGAAAGCGGTAAAATATGTAACCCCAATCCGAACAACTTGAACAGCGATGGTGAAATTGAGGCGCCGCCACCCGGGGAGGCGGGTGCGAGCATCCTGACCATTCCTGCGGCTCCAAGTGGCCTGTTTGAAAATAAATTTGCATAAGACAGCCGACTGCTCCATACATACTGCAAGGTATATTGCTGGTTTTATTTTTATCCACCAAAAAGAGACAACAAATAACCTTCGCTTCGACTATTTAAACATGGCTGGTCTGTCCACCGCATTCTGCCCACCCTTCGCTTCCCATCCCCTCACTTCCCACGCCCTCTGTTTATTGTTCCAAGTTTCCGTGTTGTCGATAAATATTCAGCATTAACATCCGGAATTGGTATTGGTCATGGTTTATAGTGTTGCTACTAGCAGATCCAGACGTGAGACGTAGAGGGTACAGGGGTAAGTTCACTGACCTTCTATGAAGAGCAGGCACCACTCTAGAACTATCGAGTGCACCCCTCCTTGTTAATTTTTTAGGTCCATTCAAAAGAAATGTGCCCCTCAAGAGACGTTCCAGTGCACTCTCTCCGTTGACATATTCTCAATCAGTGGCATCCCTTTTCGAAAATGTTGCCACTCCAGATGAGTGCCCCGTAAAATGCCTTGATTCGCTCCTGGATCTAGAAAGGCGTGAAGCTATGTCCTTTCCACACTTTGCATGTTTCCAAGAAGTTGAAGCTCGACGGAACGAATGTTCTACCAACGTTCGATCGATTTGGCGGCTTGGCCAGTTCTCATTTCCACTAATTAGTGCAATATATTGGTCAGATCCTCACTGGTTGAAATAAGCTCGACCTCATAACGTCGGCTGTTCCTGGATGGCTTGATCCGCCACTCCCCATTTAATGCTCCATGCTAATCGTATAGAAGCAAGTCCTTAGCAAGTCCTTAGAAATTAGTTGTACTAAATTATCACAAATGAATGTAATTATACGACACCATGCTTGCGATCTCTAGTATACTACGAATGCAATCACCCAGTGATAAATTATTCGTGAAATAAAGTGGAATATAACACTTTCTGTACAATGAATTGACTTCCCTCCCAGCGGAGAATCGACGTAGTGCTTCGTGATGAGTCGCTATGAGGTTTTCATGTCTAATTTCTAGCAGTACCTTGCTGATAAGCATCATGCTGATACCATTGCGGATTGTGATGCACGAACATCTCTGAGGACAATTCCAGGTAGGACTACCCATGATGTGGTCTGTTATATAATATCAGTGGATACAAATATGCATTCTACATCATTATCGCTAACATCGTTGCCTCTAAATTAGGTATCTCAAAACAAAAGAAAGCGGTTCACGCATGAGCACGTTGTTCCATCAAAATTGTGTTTGAATAAGTCAAAAATCATTTTAAACGTCATCATTTCCATGACGATTTCGACATCCCACCGTACTCGTTTCGACGTCTCACACTTAAAAAAGAAAACACCGATTGATATTAAGAAGATGCGCATGCGATACGTCGCTAAAACATCCGATGGAAAACATTCGAAATCTCAGAGGACGAATTCTCTCCCTTCCCCTCACCCTCCTTCTCCCCGCACAGGAATTGGCATCATGAGGACAGAGTTAAGCAATTTTTTTCAATTGAGACTAGACATGAGTAGCAAGTGCATGGGTGATATGACAGGCGGAGATCAGGGTAGAGGCACAGTATATAGCTCCTGCATCGTTCATGGAGGGGCAGCGTGCTTGAAAGATGTGTTGCAGTCAACATGCTGGGAAATGAAAAGCGTCGACCTCCCGAGTGCTCAATTTCATTTATGCAGACGGCTTTCAACGCAAGCACCTTTCGCCGCCCACTAGTATCATTTACATGTTGCGTGCCTTTGCTTTGCACAAGGACCCCAGTGCTTTCAAGTGCGGCGCCTACCCGACGGTCGCGAGGTGATCCCCAGAAGCCACTTAGGAGTCGCGGCCAGCCGGCAATAAAACCGCACCGTCCACAACTCTGAGCCAGCACGGCACTCATCGGCCTGCTGACATGCGCGTGTGTCGGATCTGGGTATCGCCGTGTGCATGTGGCGACACACGTCGCCGACGCCCCCGGATATGGCTGGCACGCGGCGGTGTTGCCAGAGGATGCCTCGTTGAAGTCGGCCAGGACTGGCGCTCGGCTGAGAGTTGCCACCGTAGTCTGACTGGTGTGGTGTGTTAATGAGCCGTGGGGGGGGGGGGCACGTCATACTGGCGGTCGCCGTGGTCAGCCAACATCGCCAGCCCATATTGCACTTCCACAGCGAAACAGAAGCCAAGTAGTGCGCAGGCCGTGGCTTGTAAGTCAAGTCGTCCGCCCGCAGGTACTTTCGGTACTTGTTTATTAGAGGGAAACAACGAATCCCACGATGCAAATGCTATTGCATAATGCAATGGCTTCTCCAAGTCAGCTGAAACCACACTGCACCACCATGCTGAATCACACCATATATATCACCACGCTTAAACCACACCACAAAGGTCGCCATGCTCAAACCACGCCATGTAAAATACTATGCTGCAAATACTCCCATCGACTAATATATACGTGGAAGTACTCCAAAATTCAGCTGTCCGCTATACAGGTTTAGAGAAGGTATATGACATATTGGAATTATTACTCAAGGTAGACAAATACAAATTATTAGTCCTTTTCATGCAGTCAATATAATTGCAGTCATCTAGATAATTTGGTTAAGCTGTCGGTTCTTCCATATATGAAAGTGGAACAAAAAGTAGGTGAGAAGTACGTGCCTTGACACGTTATAAATTGGTCTGCGATAATGCACATATTATTTCGTGTTTCACCAGACTACTTGCCACGACTTAACGTCTATTACACCCGCGCGATCCAAGAATATCATGGACAATTTCCGTGACGAGTCGTAACTATTAACACGTGCACGTCCGGGGGAGGGGGAGATATCTGCCCCCTGCGGTTTTTTCTAATTTGCCCCTAATTTGCCGCCATACTAATCGGGTTAGCAAGGCCAAACCTGGCATGGCTGTTCATTAGTCTTTTACGCATATCTGCACACTATTTTTAACCCTGGGTCATCTCAGGTCAGGTCACCAGGTTAAGCGTAAGGAAGATGGGCTGGCACCAGCATAAACTACTGAATCATATTCAATGATGGGGAGTACTAAAGATTTATATAGTTGAAAAGGAGTATGACAATCTGCTCCTTATGGGGCGGAAGATATGCAGTGAAATAAATGTAGTCGGCAAAAGCATTTGTTCTCGATGCGTTTCATGTGTTGGTGCATGGAAGGCCTACGATAAGGTTGCGCCAAGAAATATAAATGAATGTACATCAGGATTTTTCCCAAGGTGATGCTATGTATCTGGTTTGGGGCAAGGCAGTGCTTTTTGCTAAAAGGTCATGGTTCCAGATTTGGCAGCCGAAAAAAAAAATAAACCGTACTTGATGGACCATTGATGTACTCTGTTAAGGGCGTTTTGAAGCCGAATCAAACAATTTTCGTATTTTTTGTCTGTACACCAAATTGCACTAACATCTGCGAAAGGAGACAAAGATACGTTTGAAGGCATGTCAGCGAAAAGGTCATTAAAGCTGATGTTGAATATAACTGGTGATATGCAGGTCCCCTGTGGCAGTACGTTTTGCATAAAATGTGAGTGAAGATTCATGATCGACATCTGAGGTGGAATGAGCGACTACCAGATAGAAAAGCCTAATACATAATGAGCTAAATGTCCTTCCAAACCGAGTTGATGAATTCTGAAAATTAATGCGACTTGCAGACTATATCGTGGGCTTTGTTAATGTCCAAAAATACTCCTACAGTGTGTTCGTGTTTCTTGTAACTAATGCGGATGTCTGTTTTTAATCTGCAGAGATTGTAGACTGGCTACGTCCATGACGAAAACTGCATTGAAATGGAGATAAAAGATAATTTGTGTCCGTGTGCCAGGTCAGTCTTGTACTAATAATTATTTCAAGAAACTTTCCCAAGCAACTGGTAAGAACGATTGGCATGAAAAGTTTTCGGGTCACTGCGGTATTTTCCGGGTTTTGGAATGGGAATGATGATAGCTTCTTTCCATGTGTGCGGAAAGATGTGATTTGTCCATAAGGAATTAAATGTGTTTTGTTTTGTGATGTTTTGTGAAGATGCATTGTTTTGTGTGGTCAGATAAATGTCAGAAGAAGGAATAATGGAATTTGTCGGGTCCTTTTGAAATGCTTCCGGCGGAAGCGATGGCATTCTGCAGTTCGGAAAGTTGAAAAGAAGCATTATAGTCCTCCGCATTGTCTGATTGAAAGAATTCTAGATTGGTGTGAAAAGTGTGTGAAAAGTGTGTTGTGCATTTGGCAGGAAATTAGGTCGGTGGTTCTCATCGAAGCTATTATGGGCTATGGTATCAGCTATGGTATTCACTATGGTTTGTGGGTCTGTGATGGTGTGATTTTGAATTTTGAGCGCCGGTAGAGATATAAATGGGGAGTGTGCGGACAAACGTCGGATTACTTGCCATATTTTACTGAAAGGTGTTTGAAAAGTGAGCTGCTGTAAATATATGGCCCATGAACGGCCCTTAGCATTGCGAATAATGCGGCGGGTCCTCACTCGTTCACGGTTACGGATGACTCAATTTTTTCGATTGGGATGTCGTAAATAATTTCTGAATGCTCTTTTTCTTACCGCAATGGCTTTGGATATTTTTTGACACCATCAAGGTACTGGTTTCCTTTTTGTGAATGGTTTTGTAAGTGGAATAGTTGTGGAGGCTGCCTTGAAAAGTGTATTTGTAAATGAGCTGATGCTTCGACGGGAGAAATATTGGAGTTGTATTGAGTGCGTGAAAGTTCCTGAAATGTTGTCCAATTTGCCTTCGACATTTTCCAGCGGGGTATAAAACTGGGTGTGGCATCGGGTGCTGTTGAAAATGTTGGTGTTAATTTGATGGGGTAGTGGTCATTGTCGTGAATGTCGGTGTCAACTGTCCAGCCAACATCATTGGCCAGTGTCGGAGAGCATATTAATAAATCAATAGCTGTTTCTGCATCATGTCCAACGTCAAAAAGGTTGGTTCTCCGGTGTTCAGTATTACTAAATAATGTAGATCTAAAATGTGTTCAATGATATGGGTGAGTGTTTCCATGTGTACGTGATTGAACCCAGGTTGGACTATGTGCATTAAAGTTACCGAGTCACTGAGTGTGTTGTCGGTGTGTGGTGGAATATAAATGGAACATACATCTATATTCCTACGGTGTAAACGTAAATTACAAGCTACTGCTTGTAAAGGTGAATTAAGTGTACTTTGTGTATGTGTAAAATTATTGTTTATATATAGTGCTATACCGCCACTGCGATATGGTCCACGAACCTCGTCGTCACGATACAGTTAATTTTTATTATTAAATAATTGTATGGATTAGTAGGCAAAAATCGTGTTTCTTTTATTGCAGTGAGAATAGTTGTGGGAATACTGAAAACAAAATTCATTGATGCCCATTTTGATATTAAGCTCCGGCAATTCCACTGTAAAAATACTGACATGAAAAATAAATATTAACATTTGTCGGCACCTTTCGGTGCATGGCGCAGCCATGATTGCAGCTCAAGCGGGCATGTGGGCTGGATGCGTACGGCCGAGGTGGACACTGCCGATCCATCCGGTCGACCGGTAGGCTTGGAAAGGTCACGGCGGCAGGTGGCTGCCGCAGGGGATGCCCGCTAGCTGAAAGTCGGTCGGGTCACGTGGGCGCCGGCCGGCGCTGGACGCGCAGGACCTGACCGGCGGCCCGCTGACGGGGAACGATAATTTGCTCCCGCAGCCGAATGACTGCAAGGCCCGTCATTTCTACCTGGATTTGTTTGTGTGTTGGAAGTTGGAGTGGTCTGTGTGTTGGCAGTCAAAGTGTTTTGTGTCCGTGTGGTCAGTGGTGTGAGTTTCTTTAGTAGAGCTAAGCCGAGGATCATGTCAGTTTGAATAGAAGTAGAAGTAGTGATGACGCGACGTGTGGGTGGAGCGATGGCGACAATTTCGGTATAAGTTTTACTTGACAGGATGGTGGCCTCGACTGACCGTCGGGCCTGGAGATATGATACACCGGTCGTGGCTTTCACAGCGCAGACTTTCTTCTCCTTGTGCCAAACTGGACAGAGGGGTGATGTGGCCAGATGATCGGAAGTGTGACAGTTCAGACAGTGGGCAGGCTTGGAGCAGGTGGAATCAGGATGGGGAGGTTCACCGCACTTGGGACAGCGGGCTGGCTGACGACATGTTTTACTGCCATGGCCGAAGCGCTAACAGTTAAAACAGCGGAGAGGATTGGGAATGAAGACGCGGACTTGGTAGCGAAGGCATCCGGCGAGGATGGTTTTGGGAAGAGTGGTAGAATTAAAGGTGAGGACGAGGAGGCTCGTGTCACGTTTCTGACCGTCTTTAAAGGAAATGATACGGTGGACGTGGGTCACCCCCTCCGGCATGAGCTCCGCCTGAATGTCTTCCTCAGACATAAGGAGGAGCTCCGGCGAGAAGACGGTGCCCTTGGAGGTGTTACGGTTCGAATGAAGAGTGACGGTGACGGATTTCCCATAAAATATGGTGGTACGGAGGAGGGCTTTGGTCTGGACTCGAGTTTGGGTTTTGATGATGAGGGCTCCATTGGCAGGGGAAACTGTCAGGATTGGCCAGGGAGCAGATGGCAAGGAGTTGTTTAGTCGGCTAACATTGACACCGCCGCGAAAGGATGTGGATTCCTCGACAGGCTTGACGACTACGTACGAGCCAGCACCGTCGAGGTAGGGTTCGATGGGTTGGATGGGTTCAGGTAGTGAGGGCGTGGTCTGGTCCGAGCATGGGTCGGCGGCGTGGAGAGTAATGGTCTGGTCCGGATTGAGAGACGAGGTCGTGGTCTTTGGACGGGCAGATGCTGGTGAGGCGCAAAGGGCTTCCATGGCGTCATCAAGGGAAATTGTTCGGTGCGGGTGGGTCATCAACAGTTGTATCCAGCGGGGGAGCATCAGGGGCCCAATCTGGAGTCGAGCAATGGTCAGCAGGCGTCATCAGCGTGGGGAATTCAGACTCGGAGTCCGGTGGCGAGCTGGAGTCAGTGCCCATTTTGCGCCTTTCCCCATCGCGGGGAAAACAGCCCTACCTAAGGAAATATGTATGAACAAGAACACGCGAAAACACAGAACGGAAATACGACCAGAAGAAAAGCAAATCATGAGGGGTGACAGGTATCACTCCTCACGGGTGTCACACCACGAAAATGAAAAATGAGCGATTGCAAAAACCAGCGGTCAATCGCACCAATCGGCAGGATGGAGTATTCAGCAAGCTTCGCGACGATGTGGTACGCTCGAATAATACTGACACTCTTTGTCCGTGCAAGGTCGGGACGCCAGTTATTACCAGCGAGACCGCAGGCCATGCATGTTTTACTTGAGTGAGTGAGAACTTCTCAATCTCAATTAGCTTGAGCAGATAAGGCACGCTATAACACGCTTCGATGTTTAAGTTTTCACCTATAACCCATAGTCTGACCAAAAGGTAATTTTCACAAAATGTCTTCACTAAAAGGTAGACGACTACTAAAACTGCTTGTCTGCTGTCAAACAATGCGCATATATAATGATACATTTTCTAGGAAATATTGCCCTGCGACCCTACAAGTACTACTTCGTCGCTTCAGCGCATCTCGTTTGGTGTTGAAACCGGCAAAGCAGGGGGATTAATTTGGTCACATCTCATTTCCCTAGAGTCGATCAACAGAAAAAATCTGGCATATTTCACGAGATAATAAGGCGCAAAATCGCATTCGGCAATATCCCCTAGCTACACAAGCGAGGCTTTTCGCCAGACTGCGCTGCTCGTGAAAGTGCCGCTTAAAACTTTCATTTAAAGACTGCGGTTAGAAAAGGAAATGACTGTAGTGGTACATCTTATCAACACGCTATGTAAATGTACGGACTACGTTACTTTTCACAAGGCGTAAAGCTCTCCTGTCCAAATGTGTGCCGCTGGTGGACTTAGGTGTGTCAAAGTTGTCTTTCACCAGCATGTCTCGGGTCTTTTTCAGCAAACCATGCCAAAAAGCAGGGCAAATCGAGCGTGACCCGATTATAACAATTGGTACAATGGAAATTACACGAACGGTGGCCTGTTTCAGGGTAATCAGTGTATATCCTTTCAGTGATCGTCCTTCATTACAATTTGTCAGCAATCTACATTCTGCGTAGTGATAAAATGTCATTTTTCATTGTCAAAATATCCTTCTCAACGTTATTCAGCGTTTTTTCAGCATCACTTGAAGGATTAATTTTGGTGAATAACGCGAAAAGAAACTATGCAATAAACATCAAATTGTGCATTCATTATATATGTGTTTGGCGACACCGCTGCACGTAAAAAATGGTTATGTCACATAGCTTGGGTCATGTCAATGCTTAAAAGTACTGTAGGTAGTCAGACGAATCTATGGGACGAATTTAAAATGGCAAGAAACACTAGTTTCGCTTTTATCCTAAATATCCCTCCTGTTTTCATGATAAAGCCAAGTTCACATATAGTTTAAGTTTTTGTTTGTTTTTTGTTTTGTTTTTTTTTTAATAAATTTAATCCGAATTGTTGTTGGGGTGGCTTGAGGAACCAGGATTCTATTGCTAAGCAGAGCTTATTGTGTGAACCCTGGCCCCACCACCCGATCTATGAACTCCAGTTCAACGGCAGAATTTAGACCGAAAGTTTAACGTGCCGCCAATGCACCGACACAGCCGCCCGGTAGCTAGTCACCGGCCTTATTGGGCCAGCTGCCAACTGACACTCCCGGCCGGGGGCTAAATGCGAGCGCGCAAAGCGACTCGAACCCTGTGTTGCCAGTACAGGGGAGACCAGTGCAGGCCAGCGCTCTAACCAACTGAGCTACCGGGGCGATAGCTCAGCTAAAGTTACCTATTTCAAGCAGAGGACTTTGATGCGACACATGATCCGAACTGAAGACTATGGGAACAAATAAGTAAATGTTTTGTCTTGACGCAATATGCTTATGGTATTATATCCATGACATTCTATTATGTAACCGCTTCACGGAAGAATGTATCGCTTAATGTTGAGAAGATTACCCTGAACGACACAGCCTCACCAGACCTTTCGTGATTTCCCATAATCTCAGCTGGTGATATTCCATGGAGCTTCCTGCTGTCAAAACACAAGTTTATATTGCCTGGCAGTACGAAGAATGTCAAGCATTATCTGTTGCGAGTGACATCCGCCACGTTTGTTTATAAGCTGCTCTCCTTAAAGTGGCAGAGTTATCCCAAATACCTGAGTGTACGACTGGCTTTTTATTCAAGAAAAGTGCCTGTACCGTTTCTCACAAAATGTTCGTAATTACGGCCTTTTCTCCATTTTCCCTATGAACCATTTTCATACCATTCTTAAAATGTAACCAATGATGCTACCAATGAGTGGCTACAGTTTTAACTCCTACGGTCTGTTGCAGGACCTGGAAATGCAACATCCGGTCCAGCCGCAATGGCTGCTGACGCTGCTCACTCTCGTTGTGGCTGCTTCATCAGCTACCACCGCAAGCGGCCACCGCAAGTTAACTCACGCTGACGTCATGTCGGCGTACGGGGCCACGTCCGGAACGCACGCCGATGCGGCAAAACCCGGCCTGAGCGCCGTGATGAACAGGCGCAAGCGCGATGACGTGTCGCCGGCGGTGCAGCTGTTGTTCCGACAGCCGACCAAGCAGTTTCCCCCTGGCTGGGGCCGCCACCGCACGCTCGGCTCCGGTAAGCGCGTCTCCTATGGCTCCAACCTCGGCAGGCGGGCGTACTACGGCTTCGGCCTCGGCAAGCGGGCGTACTACGGCTTCGGCCTCGGCAAGCGCGTGAGCCACTTGGGCTCGAGCGGTCGGGTGTCCTACGACTTCGGGTCGAATAAGCGGCAGGCGTACGGCTTCGGCCTGGGCAAGCGCTCCTGGGGCTGGTTCAAAGGGCCAACGCGGGATCTTCTGAAGCGGCCCAGCTACGGGTTCGGTCTGGGCAAGCGGAGCGCATCCGGCGGTCAGCCGCTACCGCTGGGTGGCAGCACCGTCGCGGTGCCACAGTTACTGACTGAGGCGTGATGGACCGGGGCGAAGGCTACGTCGAGCAGCACGCGACACCCTCACCACGCAGCCACACCAGCCAGACCAGCCTCACTGCACCAGCAACACGGTGTGGCCGGCACTCTGCCGCGATTTATGTGTGCTTCTGATGTGGTATTTTGCGCTGCACTGCGAGAGATTTCAGTGCGATTTCATCTAGGTCTCAAATGAAGGCGTTATGTTCGCCAGAGACTAATTTTGTTCCATGATACTTTGTTCTTTCCTTGAATATATACGATTGAGGAATAGCAATGCACAGTGTAATATGCGGCATCCAATATATGTACAAGAACGCTGTCGAAATCCCGAGTCATCACCGAGGTCTAAAAGAATCATCGTCAATTATTTCCCCGAACGAATTTCTTTAATGCAACTAAGAAGTGAGATAAATTCAAAGTCATTGCATGTATGGGAATCATTGCATACATACGAAAAGATATCGTGTTCAATGGAAGCATCTAGCGGCATGACTAAATTTGTGCCTGATCTCGAGAATGGCCTTGGGGGCACGTGCCACACACGTTCGATCAAAATAGATGACGCCCCTCTCACAACTTGACAATAAAGCACAAAAGCCGTCCTTCTGCACTGCATTCCTCTCCTCTCGTCTTTGTTCTTCAATAGCCGCCCATCAGAAGCAGTCGGTCTTTCCGGGAAAAGGATTGCAGCATTTCCTCTCGACGTTTTTATATTTGTCATCGAAATTGTCTCTGGAAGATATACTGATGTCACTTGTAAATGTCTGACTGCATCCCGCTCACATTTTTTTTCGTCCATTTTCATTCCTCAGAGGAACTGGCGCTGCTGGACTAGTGACCCCAGAATACAATGGAGCTCATGGACGAGTGAGACGAGAGAAACGTGTGACACGAGAATCACAATGGCGCTCCTAGACGAATTGCACGAGGATCACAATGGCGCTCCTAGACGAGTGGCACGGGGATCACAATGGCGCTCCTAGACGAATTGCACGAGGATCACAATGGCGCTCCTAGACGAGTGGCACGGGGATCACAATGGCGCTCCTGGACGAGTGGCCCGGACAAGTGACTCGAGTGGCACGAGTGAACTAATGATCACAATGTGTGAGCTGGTCAGAATACCTGGATCTACATAAATTTAGCCATGTGTGCGTATGCTTGCTGGGAAGAGAGCGACATACTGGCATCAGTGTCAGTATCCGTGACGTCACCAACGCATTTGCATTCGTATTCCGATACGTGTTCCAATGTCAAACGGCGAGTTCATATTCGGCACGGACCACGCGGTAGGCTAGTTGGCACTGCCATCTCTGGAAGTCGACGGCGCATGGGCCGTGCTGCGGTGTTTCGTTGGCAAGACCTGCACGTCACCGCAAGAAGAGCCTCAACGCGCTTTTGGGGAGGGGAGGGGATGGTGAGTGGTGTTGTTATGCCATGCATTCGACAAACGGGAAATATTCCCAACTGTGTTTGCGTTTAACTGGGGACATGCGTCCCTTCCATGGAAAAGTGGTGCCCGTACGGCTAGGAAAGGCGTCATTAAGGAGGAAGGCTTCGAGCGCACACATCCTCCCTTCCTCGCCTCTCTCTGTTTGCGGATTTTTCATCGCCTTTTAGAGGAAAATGCACCTCCCCATTGAGATGAAGAGGCGCGCATAAGTATATGCGCGTTAGTATAGTATACGCGCATTAGTATATGTGCATCCGCTGACCCGGCTCAACTTTTCTTTTCCACCTAACTGCGCCACGATAATTCTTGGATCCGCCCCCATTACCAATGGAAGCAAAAAATAAGAGCTTGGAGTAATTTGAGCACGGATTGAACAACTCTGCATTCGTGCGTCTGCCCTTACAACCGCCCAGACGGTGGAACATGGCTGTGCGGCCAGCACTTGTAACGGCTGCCAACGCTCCAGGTGTTCCGTGTGACTCGGCTGGCTCGTACTGAGAGACTGCTCTTCTGTCCAGTACGCGGTATTTGCACATTGCCAACTGATTAAAACAATTTATCCGCTGTTCGGACGATGAGTCAGCTGCGATCGGCCGTCGACAATGTCAACTCCCAACCCCTGCAGCTCTTAATGAACCAAAAGTCAGTTTTTGTCATATATAAGGATCCAAGGTTATGACGCAGCTTCTTCTCAAACGCATTCGAGCATTCAAACTCACACTCGACCTTCCCTAGGCTTACCCTAACTTCAATAGCACGCACTCTGTAGTTGTTCCCGTCGATAAAATAGTAATTCTACTAATGTTTCCAAGAAGAACGTCTTACTAACGCGCAATTCCATTGCTCGGTATATAAGTACAGCTGGAAACCACACATGATCATTCATGCTGCCGCCTTCACCAGCCACTCTGGATCAATAACTAACCAGTATCTGAGGGTGTGTTTGCTCAGGGTCTGAGCACCGTTTCTTCTACCTTCAAGAAGGATCACATTGCCCTGTGTTTATGAGGGGTACCGCCCGACCTGGGCACCGAATTTGGCAGCCGGCGCGTTGCCGCCCGCGCCCGGGCGTCCAAACCAGACAGCGTCGCAGTAAACACGCCGACACTTTCGGCTCCGCTTTTAGCTTAAATAGAGCTAAAACACTATTTAGCCTCTAAGCGGAACCAAAAACTATGTCATGGCATCAATTGACTGGCTGACGATTGCATGCATACTATTAGACAACGAACTGGCACTACATGTAGGTCTAGAAGCAGCAACAACCAATGGTGATTCCTGTAGCGAAGCTAATATCGTCGAGCTAACGGCAGCCAGGGTTTGAACGTTATGTTCATGTTGAGTCAATACAAGTGAAGCTAATTGACCGAAGTATTATATTGCGAGTGGTCTGGTCAATTACTAAATGGAATGCAGTGACCAGTAGGCGTTTCTAGTATAGGTCAGAAATTGAGGTTTTAGCGAATTCCGAGGTCAATATTTTGCAGTGTGCATCATACGCAAAATTGATATGAGAACAAAAATGACTTTTGCGTCTCCCTTGTTTTTTTTTTCTGTCGCGTTCAAGGATCTACAAAAATACATCTCTTACGGAAATTGCTGCGATTGATGGCATGTATTCATGGCATGTATTCATGGCATGTATATATTCATGAGTCCATGTGCATTCGTGTATTTATGTGTTCATGGCATCAAAAGTGCATTCGTGTGCATTATTTTGACAGCAAATATTGCCACAAATAGCTCATATGAAGACGGGAAGTCGAGATAATTAAATAGACACATATATTTCGGCTCCGGACGTTCTTCAGGATACACAATGTTACCAGAAATGTGAGTAAAAACTGTGTACCTTGAAGGAAGGCACGGAGCCGACATACAGGAATCTTTATTGAATTCATTCCTCTGTCCCGACTTAAAATGAGCAAAGAGCTTATCGAATAAATATTTGGTAGCTGATTGGTACTGCTTTCAGGAGAGCAATGATGGGTAATGATGGGGTGGGGTCCAGGAGAGCAATGATTGGTAATGATGGGGTGGGGTTCAGGAGAGCAATGAGGGGTAATGATGGGGTGGGGTTCAGGAGAGCAATGAGGGGTAATGGTGCGGTGGGTTCAGGAGAGCAATGATGGGTAATGGTGCGGTGGGGTTCAGGAGAGCAATGATGGGTGTTGTGATTCAGGTGTTCTCCGGAACACATTGTATATATTAAGCACACTTCTAGAAATGGTACTTATTTTCAACTTTATAGATTCGTCATCCAGTGTCGGACTTTCCAGATATCCCATATAACTTGTCTGCATACACCTTGCCAGTTGCCTATGCCTGGATCTGCCTCATGTATAGACAAGCCGCCGCACTCCGGTGTGCAACACTCACTCTCCGTCAGATGCTTGGCGCATACTATTTCCTTGGTAAAATATTAGACAATGACGATACTTTTTGTGACAGTCATCGGAGAAGTCACGAAAAAGCACGAGCATCAGATATAGCATCCGGGTTGCAGCCAGTTTTCATGCCTCGTTAGAAAGCCTAATGAGCATGCCGAAGTCGAGTGACCAGCTTTCAGAGATAATGATGATTGGTTATGGCCGTGCAACAAAACATATGCAGTATTTCAGTCTGGTAAAATTTAAACAACGGCAAATTTCGTCACGATGGATTCGATAAAATGAATTCCCATGCGGAAGGCGCTTTGACGATGAGGAACATAATGAGCGGAATTAATCAGCATTACAAGCAGGATTCGTTTGGCAGCCGCTTCTATCGCTTTTAGTTGCAGCTGTATTTATTTCTAGCGGACCTGGAAACTGACGGCATTGAAGTACATTTTATAGAAACTCTGTTTTCTTTTAACTATAATTCGTCCTCAAACTATCGAACAGCGGATCATTTCATAGGTGTAGGAACAGGGGGCCAGGGGGGCCATGGCCCACCCACTTTTCGAAGTGGGAGGGCCAACAATGGTGGCTGACCCTCCCGCTTTTGAGACGTACATTTCCTAGAAAGCCGCATGCACACATCTTAATGTTTGAGAGAAAAATCCTTGCAATATATAACTAAGCAAAAGCTGCACATATCATACCGTAGCACTTCCACCCACACCACTCAGGACATTTCCCAATCCCGCGGCCCACCGGTGAAACAGTGTGGGCGGCGCCATTAGCCGTGATCGTGCATAAACTGCATCGAGAGCCATCCAATATACAAAAACATCGAAGTGCTTCATTTTTAACACGCGCCCTGGAGGGGGGGCGAAATCCTCCCACCTCTCCGGTTTTTCGTAGATAACTCCAGATTTTACCGGCCAATATGCGCCATTGTTTGTGTACCTGCTTAGAAATGACCGGCGAGTTGCTTATAGTAAGAAAAACGAAAATCGACCAAACATTTTTTCGAGTTAAGGGTCGTTAAAGTCGAAAACAATTATCCGCGCCAAACCAGAAACATCGGTGCTGATGGGCTTCCGTATGTTGGCAAAAAGGAAGTGTTCTTGGCAACACTAGCGACTTGTTTCATGTATATTGTTATGCTATATTGTTTCGAAGTCATGTCGGGTCACCCAGGTCAGGTCAGGTCAAGTTCACGACAAGCTAGCGGTCTTAGTACTGGAGGGTGGAGGGCGGAATCCGCCCACCCCTCAGATTTTTCGTAAATAACTCCATATTGTACCACCCAATGTGCGCCACTTTTTGCGTACCTGCTTAGAAATGACTGGCGCAATGTTTAACGCAAGAAAAATGACAATGGGCTGAACAGTTTTTCTGTTAGGGGCCGTTAAAGTAAAAACAATTCGCAGCGCCACACCACAAAAATCGGCGCTGATGCGCTTCCGTATATTGGCAAAAGGGAAGTGTTCTTGACAACACTAGCGACTTGTTTGATGCATGTTACTTTGCTATGTAATATAAAAGTCATGTTAGGTCGCCGAGGTCAAGTCAAGTCAAGTTCATGACAGGCTAATCGAACTAAACTTGGACAACTGGTACGTTGTCATAAATACATATGACTCATTCGACTGATGTGACTTTGCATGTTACTCCCTACACATCCGGAATTCTACTGTTTGTCGTTGTATGCACAAGCGTTTCCATATTTATTAATGTATTTCACTCCTTTCTTTGCGAAGCCGATTGTGCCGAGCTGCCCAACGGAGCAGTCGGGTGGGCAGCGCGGTTTCGGTAGCTGGAGCAGGTAATGACCTGATAAAGTGCTCCTATGTAGGTAACCTGTGGCCAAATGGCGGATCTGAAATCTGGATTTGATCATTAGTAATGTCCAAAGCATCATTAATGCCAATTTTGGAGCATTTAAACACAATCACAGCGATCCATAATAATGACAAGCCAAGCCACGCAAAATCAGAAAACTTTGCTATTTTGACCATATTTCACCTAAGGTCATAAAATTTGCACACAATAGAGTTCACTATCGTGCCCATCCATCCTGCGAATTTCGTTGCTCTTGTCTTAATAGGAGCCGAGATCTTAGGCGGGCCGAATCCGCCCCCTCCAGTGAGCACAATTTCCAGAGGCCCTCCAGGGCGCGTGTTAAGTCATGCACCCTTGGACATGACATTACAATAACGCAACTAATTCAGGAGTTGATGTAATCCAACATATGTATGGATATTCACATCATGCATTATGCTATTAAAAGACTATAAAGCAGATACTGTGCCAGCCAGTAACAAAATACTTTCATACCAGAGTTTCACTGTCGTTCTTTGACCGTTAACATATTTAACATTGATTGCATTATTATTGCCTACAGTAGAAAATTATGATGGCCGAAGGCAATAACGTAACGCAATCAAGGTAGAACATATAATTTCCAAGTGCAAGTTCCTTGCCTGGATGTTACATAACCATGTATTACATATGGCCTTGGTTCTAGCTGCCATACATTTCAACATTTACATGCATTTTTAGTACTAAAGCATAAAAATTGCTGTCACGATGCATACATTGCGTGACTGTAGTATGGAATATAACGTACAAATTTCCACATTTCAATGGATTTTCGCAATTTTGCATACCACACAGATATCCATCGTTTTTGGTGAGAAACCTGGATATTATCGGTGCTGGCATCCAACAAATCAAAATACTTATTGCCATAACTTACTATGGATACAATGATGAAGCCTGCACCCTATTACATCAACTCCAAGTGCGAAAACGCCTTTCAGAATCTCAGAATCCCGAGAGGATTAGGCGCTCGTGATGTGACCTAGAAAGGTCACATGAGGACTAATATGAAGAGTGATGATGTGACGAGTGATGAGTGATGCTTGTCATGTGACCTGATAAGGCACATCACGAGCATGTCAACTGACTCGAAAATAACGCTGGGATAGAAAAAGTCGTGTCTAGATTCTTAAAAATCACAACGGGGACCCCAAAGAGTTGGACCTGCGCACTTGACAATCACGTTGAACCTGAAGGTGCCAAAAAGTCGCGCCCGGGCCTCTGAAAATCACTCTAGGGGCTCGACAGGTCGCACCGGCGTCCCAACAGTCTCATGGTGAACACCTACTAAATGAAGCCGGGACAACGAAAAAGAAACAGTCTGGATAGGGGTCATAATTCCGGTGTCCCAGCAAATGCCCCGAAAGAAAGAAAATCGTGTTCGATCCCCAAAGACGTGCCGAGGCCATACAACTCGCGATAGGCATCCTAACCAATGACGATAGGGTTTAACAATTGCACATAGACCCAGAAACGTCGCACAGCTGCCCTTAGAAATCACACTAGGGGCCCAAAAAGTCGCGCCGGAGCCTCACAATTCGCAGCTGGCTTCCCCAAAAAATCCTACCCGAAATATAACTTCGCGGAAACAACAACTGCGCCAAGACCCCAAAACCCGTCGGGCCCCAGAAAAGAAACGCTTTGGAGCACCGAAAAAATGCACCGGAACTCGAGGAATCGTAACGGGGCCCAAAGATATCACTCAAAAGGCCTACACAAATAGAAGTTGCTACCAAGAATCATAAAGGGACTCCATCGAGAAGACCCGAATACCGGAATATTCAGAACAAGCCCGAAGAAATATCATCAGTGCCTATCTACTCTGAAGGGTTCCATTGGCTGAAAAGAAACTCGTTGAGCAGCCACCGTGCCATGCAAAGGAGGCGAATTCCCTCCCCTCCATCCTGAAGATGTAGACTCCAAAAAACCCAAGAATTGCGCCTGGGTCACAAAAATGATTCTGAGGCCCTATAAACTCGCATCGGGACCCATAATTGGGGATTGCAAATAAATGCATCGGGCACCAACAACTTGCACCGGGCCCGAACATTTGCGCCTGGGAACGCAAAAATCGCGCTGGGGCACAGATACGTACAACATGCAAAGCGAACTAGCACCGAGCCCCCCAAATATCGCGATTGGGACCCACAATTCCTGTCGGTAGTCTCATAGGTTCTGGTCAGGGCATCAAACATTCCCCTCGGGTCTCCATAAAATTAGATTCGATTGCCCTAAATAAGCACAGCGTGGCCCCAAAGACGAATCGCAACCCGATAAGAATGAAGCCTGAGCTCTCCGAAATAAAGAGAGATTTAGAAAACTAAATGTACGAGTCAGGAAATTCACTCCTTTGCCCAAACATATCACCAGATGCCTTAGCAAGTATCATACCGGTCACCGAAAAAGAGGTATCGGAGCTCGAAAAATCGCGACGGGCCATGACAAATCGCCGGCAGCTGGAAAAATCGGGTGGTGGATCGGACTTTACATACTCCATAGGTCGTCAAAAATTACGTCGAGCACAGAAAACTTGCGTCGGATCTACCCGAATGCACGTCGGGCCGGAAAGGTCGCGACGGGACCACGATAAATTATATCGGAGCCCCCAATATCATGCTGGGGTCCCACAAATGTGAGCGAGGAACCCAAAATAAATACAGCGAGACTCTAAGAGCACAACTGAAGGACGAAAATGCACTGGGTCCTCCAAAGAGTGCAGAGTTTGACAAAAGCTACAAGGCCTTAAAACATGAGTTGCAGCTGAAAACAGCTATACCGGCAGCTAAAAAGGAAACAAAACCGGTCCCTCAAAGCACACCGGGGCTTTCAGACCTCATAGGAGCCTCAAGAACAGGCTAAGGTCCTCAAAAGTCGACATGGTCCTAGAAAAGGAACAAAAGGACCGGGCACGACATAAACACTTCGGGGAGTGCGAAAACGCGCTGATAAATAAAAGGCATCATCGGTGCAAAAACAAACAACGCAGCTTTAAAAAAGAGCTAGGGTGACAAAAATGTACTGGGCCCCTAACAATAAATGGCTGGAGCCACAAATCGCATCCATAGACAAAGAAAAACGGAAAAGTCCAAAAACGAACACCTCACCAAAATCGGTGAACATTTACAACTGTACAACGAGATGCATCTTTACAGACATATAGTGCTATATCATGGAAACTATGGAACACCACACACCCAATAGTGAGGCTGTAATGAGCTTGCACCCACCTCCCCCCATACACACCGATGCATATAGCGGAAATTGAAGACATTTTGTTTGAACAGTAAAATGTTTTCACTCGCACCAAAAAGATAAACCTATTTTAACACAAAAATCAATCGGTCGTAACAAGAGTTCCAAGTCCAGCGAGAAGTATGAATCTGAAAGTACTTATGCTGCGATGATCGTTCTGTTTAGGACCACATGTTGCTGTTAGTCATAGGCGCGCCGAGGGGTCTGCCCCCCCCACACACACACTTAGCGGCGAAAGCGAAAGTTGTGTGCTCACTATTCAAATTATCGGATTCTCTATCCAAAAGTGTTCAGCCACGGTACTTGGCGAAAGTGCTGTGTGCGCCCCTGCTATTGACCCTGGCACACCCACTTTTTGAGACGTTCCTACGCCTATGGGTCATTTTCTTCCATTTAGCTTTTCCATAATGACGTACTGTGTATGTCGTGCTTGCTCCTTTATGGGTGTTTTTATCAAACATCACAGATGCCCAGTCACTCCGACCGAAAAATTATACTCATGCTACATTTGTGAGCTGACGGTGCTGCGGCCACTCGTCTCACAGTTGGCTGTCAGGGTACTGGCCCTCATATACCTTCAATGATGAGATTTTCTGTTTCCAGTGACATCTATGCAGTGCAACTGAGCACCGATCGCACCATAGCAGATATTTGCGTATGCCGAATCTGATGCGAAATATCATGGTTGGTATGCGTGGTGAATGCGATGTATATATATATATATATATATATATATATATATATATATATATATATATATATATATATATACACACACATCTGTGTGTGTGTGGGTACATATATATGCAGGTTCGCTTGAACATGCATACTGAAGAGTAACTACATATTTTCTGTTGTTTACCTGCTCTTTTACGTAACCGGGGTCGTCCTCTGGCAGACGCTCCAGAAGCAGCCAAAACCTTGCAGTTAGCCGTCGTTCACAGGCCGCCCCAGCACCGCACAATTGAGCGCCGGAACGAGAGGAATTCTGCGTCGTCATCACCACACAGCAACATACCAAGTGAATGGCGTTGGATACATGAATTCATCCACAAAACACTCATGCGCTCACTGTTCTACACGTGCGTTGCTGTGCATGGGAAAGTGAAGGTTAATGAGATTGATTATGCTTGTATTAAGCCGGTATATTCCGAAGGAAACACAAACCAGATAGTGTCGAAAATGAATGCAGAAAGCCATGCGTGTTGCGGAATTATCGAAGCCATAAAGCTGGCAGGAGAGGACCTCATCAGTTGCAGCAGACGGTGGCGTGCTAACGTGCGTCACTTCCCCGTAATCGCCATAGAAATACACATTGGAACTCCATTTCCCGCCCCCATCCCCCAACCCGCAAATGTGTAGGTTTCTGAAATGTACTGGCAAGACACAATACATGAAGGCAATGGGTCCAAATGGGTTGGAGGCATTTCACCCAGGGTCCCATGGTGGACGTTGAAAGTACCGGAAAAGCACAGGCAATATTTGAGTGGGGGGCAAGTTATCTCCAAAAAGCATATCAAGCTACCTTCTGCGACCCTTTCCAGCCCCACCCCGTCCACACGATCTGTCATAAATGTTCTTCAAACCAAAATTACGCTGAATGCGAAACGGTTTTGAGTAATGCTTCTCCTTTCTCTCCTCACCCCACAAAAAAAAATACGGGGACATGCCACCGTTCCCTTTGCCGTATCCTGACTAGAGCAGACTATGTAGACCGAGTCTATGCACGGTTGTGCACATTGCTTCAGTACAAAATCAGCTACGACCATTGATATATTGTCAACACCCCGTGTTTGCTGACGACCTGGCCCAGTCTGACGCGTCAATATACACGGTGGAGGGTGCTAACTGAAGCACGTCGTGTAACAATGTCAGCCATGACAGTAAAAACGATTATGCATGGTGTTGTTAATCAGGTGAGGGCTTTCTAAAATAATTTCACAACGTAGTTGTTTTGGTAGCGCTGTATTATGCAGTAGGCTTGGGAACGAAGCGATAATTTCAACATGTATTCATTGGTTCATAATGTATTCAGAAGCGCCATCATTAAATGCTAATCGCATATTTGTCTAGAGTGTGTCACCTGAAGGAAATGCTCCCTAATGTCATAGACAATGGAAAAGAATGTATGAGGTTATATGTGGAGGTAATACAAGGACTGTGCAACATATATTTAATTTTCACGATGTACGTTTTACAGGAATTGCGAAGTTCATTGAAGATCATATTCTTCACGGACTTGGAAGCTCCTTATAGGCTAGTGATACTTTCGGCTTAGCTAAACACTCGCAAGTCCGGCGGTCCGCGCCAACTTCGGCGGTCCGGGGGCAGATGTCTCCCCCCCCCCCCTAAGATCTCTAGAAGTGTGCTAGCAAAAGCACACGTATATGAAACTTGAACTGGATTCATTCCATTCTTAATTTGCAGTCAGTGTCAAACGTGCACATACATAAACATAAACATAAACATAAAAGATTAGTGCAACTATGAGCCGCAAGGGCCCTTCTTTGTTGCACTCTGTACACTGAACCAGTTGCCCACCAAATCTGTCAATCAGCCCTCCCTGTAATACTGAAAAGCAAGCCTTTTGCCAAAAGCAATTCTTATAATGATTGTCTATGCTGTTTTTAAAGATGTTCAATGTGCTGCTACTGACAATGTGTTCTGGCAGCGGGATCCAGTGTTCTACTACATTGTTGGTGAAGAAAGTCTGCCTTAACCTTGTTCTGCTGTGGTTAACTTTAATTTTGAATTTATGACCTCTAATTGCATCATTTCTGTTCCATTTAAACATTTCCCCAAGATATCCCCTCTCCAGTCCATGGACAAATTTAAAGACCTCGATGAGATCTCCTCTCAGCCTTCTATATCTGAGTGAAAACATATTCATTTTCTTCAATCTTTCCTCATACGCCAGGTTGCTTATGCCATTAACCATTTTTGTAGCCCTCTTTTGTACGCTCTCTAAAAGCCAACCATCTTTTCCATAGCTAGGAGACCAAGCTTGGATGCAGTATTCCAAATGTGGCCTGACGTATGCACAGTAAAGCTTCCTGATCACTTCCTCACTTCTGTATGATGCATTCCTATTTATTGCCCCGAGCATTCTCAATGCCTTCTTCCTGGCTTCCTTGGTCTGTTCTGATGCCCCCAGTTTTGTGTTTAGAATAACACCTAAATCCTTCTCCTGTTGAGTCACTGATAGCACTTGGCCACCCATCAAGTATGGAGCCTTCATGTGCTGCTTACCTACATGCAGGATTTTGCACTAATCAAAATTAAATTTCATTTGCCATTCTTCGGACCACTTCACAAGTTCGTCTAAGTCTTTTTGCAGTGAGATATGCTCATCTTGTCCTGTTATTTCCCTAAAGACCTTCAAATCATCCGCAAATTTCAAAACTTTACTGCTTGGGCCACTTTCAATGTTATTTACAAATATAATGAGCAGTAGTGGTCCCAGTACTGTCCCCTGGGGGACTCCACTAAGAACATTTTGCCATGATGACTTTGTACCATTTACCATCACTCCTTGCTGTCTATCTGAAAGCCACAACTCTATCCATTTTAAGATGCTACCTGCAATACCATGGGACTGAAGCCGTATCATTAACCGTTTATGGGGTACCTTGCCAAAGGCCTTACTAAAGTCAAGATATGCTACATCAACCTGATTTCCCTCATCAAAATTGTTCTGTGGCGAAGTTCAAAAAGTCCAAGAGGTTTGTGAGACACGATCGTCCTTTTCTAAACCCATGTTGAGTATCTTGAATCAATCTGTTACCTTCCAGATAACTAACTATTCTATCCTTGATAATTGATTCGAGTACCTTGCAGACTAGGGATGTGAGACTTACTGGCCTATAGTTTTCAACTTTCTCTCTTCCTCCTTTCTTGAAAATAGGAACTACATTTGCCCTTTTCCAATCGGTTGGAATTTCATTTTGTGAAACTGATCTACAAAATATTATACGAAGTGGAAATGCCAGTTCCTTTTCAGTTTCCCGCAACACCCTAGCATAAATATCATCAGGTTCTGCTGCCTTGTTTGGCTTTATTTTGCTGATATGATCGTAAACAACATCACTATCAATAACATCAACACCATTTGTCAGATCCCATGTCACTGAACTATGGTGTACGGTCGGCATACTGGTCATATCTTCCAATGTAAACAACGATTTAAACTGCTTGCTCAGCTCCTCAACCATCTCACTGTCCTCACCCAATGTAGTCCCGTTTACTTCCAGTGGACCATTTGTGCTAGAAACTTGACTCAGCTTGTAGAAACTAAATAACTTTTTACTGTCCCCATTACAGTTTCTAGCTAAATCCAGTTCTTTTGCTCGCTTTGCTGCTCTGGTTTTTTGCTTCACAGTGTTTCTAGCATTTCGATACGCCTTTAGATTAACGACATTTGAGGCTTCTTTAAAGACTCTAAATGCAGTTTTCTTAGCCTTAATTGCTTTTATCAAGTCTGGTGTAAGCCATGCTGGCTTTCCTACCCTTCTTTTGCGTCTTTGCTTTTGAGGGACATGTGTAATCTGCATTTCCTTCAAGTAAGATTTGAACTTTTCCCACATTTCACAGGCATTTAAATTGGAGATTTCTTCTTCCCATCTGATGGCACATAAAGCCGCTCTCATGCAGTCAAAGTCTGCTCTATTGAAATTTGGGACCTTTACCAAATTATCCTTGATAATTTCCCCTACATGTGCCTTGAATCTAACTATGTTATGGTCACTTCTTCCCAGAGTTACGCCTACAGTCAAGTCTTGAACCAAGTCACTTAAATCCGAGAATACAAGGTCCAAGAATGAGCCATGCCTGGTAGGTTCGGATACAAACTGCTGTAAGAACAGGTCCTCTTCAGGGCATTTCCTAAACATTTTGCATGATGGGAGCCAACACCAGTATTTTCATAACCTTTTATATTAAAGTCACCAAGAATGAGGCACTTCCTCTTAAAGTTTCTACTGATTTCCTCACAAATCACCTTGTCAATCTCCAGTTCCTGAGAATGTGGCAGGGTTCCTGATCGGTAGAAAGCTCCTATCCTCAGAATATTGCTGTTGTCTTTTCCCACAGCGACATCAAGCCAAATGGACTCCACAGACACATCTTTATCCCCACCTGCTACTTTTTGAGAACTGAATAAGCTATTCATAAAGCTTAAATACCCTTCACTGACCCATGTTTCCGTAATGCAAACAAAATCTGGTTCCTCCTGAGCAGCATAACACTTGAACTCATCAAATTTGGACCGGATACTCTGAGCGTTAAACATCATACACTTAACAAATGCTCCATAACCACCTTTGGCTTTTTCATACTGAGGAGTTCTTTTATCACTAGATGAACTATCACTCTGTCTCCTTGAGCTACTGCTGTCCCTATTTGCTAACTTTGAGGTTCTATTGCCTTGGCTGACACTATTGGAATATTCCTGAGTTGGCAATGCAATTTCATCCCTCCCCACCCCATTTCCTAGTTTCCCTGAAGGACATGCTCATACACTTTGCCTAACACATGGACCTCCTTCTCAGAGAAGTGCAGGCCATCCCTCTGATAGAGGTCAAATCCAGTAATCAGCAACAATCAGCAATCATTGAGATAGAGGATATACGGACCATATTTATCTTCAGAGCCAACCCATCACACCATAAACTTGATATTTATATAGGTACCTACCGACCTGTATACTCAGTGACAATGTGCATATATTCAATAATAATTTGGGCATCACAGCCAATAATACCCAATGTATCTGATAGCTTAGGATACCATGAAAGAAAAAGTGAGCAAGAAGGTGCATGCACACTATTATAATTTATATTCATGGAGAAAGCAAGCAAGAAAGTACCAAGCCATAGCTTACAAGAGTAGTTTTACGAGGTCAAACCTAATCACCAAATAAATGACATGACCGTTCTTGAGAAGATCCAAATTCGTAGCATAATATGTACAGTTACAATAGTCGGCTTTACAGCGGAAATTTGCTCGACGAGATAGAGGGAGAAGACTTGGCATAATGATCCACATACATTAAAAGCGACCACTAAATATAATTGTTACATCAGTTTTAATAACGAAATAGGTTTTACTGTCGACGATGCCGAAATAAGTAAAATTAAACTTGCAAACATCAGAAAATTGCTATACGCTTTCTGATTTACATGAAGACTACACTCAGCTCGACTGTATATCGCAGCCGACGAATGAATGCCAGAGATAAAATTGGCACTATGGTTAAATTAGCGAAGGATGCGGTTGTAAGCCAACTTCCTGGGTAACGGCAGACAAAATAACAACAAAAGTACACATAATGGATGTCAACCAAGTTTATCATTCCACACCGGATACTCCCGACATGCTGACACCGCACAGCTAGTAAATATTCACAACACACCCCATGAGTAGAATGCACCCGCACCTACCGACTTGTTACTTGCCATCTGTTGGGACATATGTTTCGGAATACAAAACATGGATCTTGTACGCCTGGATTGGAAACTAACAGCTGTTTGCGTATCAGCTCACCTAGCGGCGGGTAAGTAAAAACACCGTATCGCGGCCGGTTTTAGGCGTGCGCCTATGGAACTTCTGGATACGCATTTCGTATTGGATTTTTCTTCAATTGATGCAGCCATCCCAGAAGGATTGCATCACCCGTTAATGATACAGAATTGAGCAAGGAACCTTACCGTTCTTTCCTTGTTGATTTATTAAGCTCCGTTCAGAAGTTGTCCTAGTGCGAAGTGAAGACATCTTTGAGAGGGAGCCCACCTCGTCCAGTGGGTCGGCACACCGATGTTGGTGTCTTGAAGATCTGTATCTTGAATCATTATTTCTTATCTCTCTATCTTTATCTTTATCTTGAAATGATTGTACGGGGCAAAGTACATGGAAGCAATGGACACACCAAAATGAATTGGGGCCACATTCCATTGGTTCCCATGTTAGAAAGCTAAAATAATTGCGGGTTTGGTCAAACAACCATTGTGGGGGCAGTCACCTTCAAAGGTATATAACACAACACCCTTGAGTCGAACGACTGCCAAGTAGTAGCGAATCGGCGAGAAGTAGTGGCGTTGCCAGCTAGGGTATGTTGTAAAGGTTGATCTAATGGTGGGAAGAGAAAGTCGCGCTCCTTATGACCCGAAGGATGCCTCTCTTGGAGGCTCCAGTGTACCCCCTCCATCGAAATACTCCTCGGCATGGGAACGGCAGTCCTCTGAGAGTCCAAACGCACGCCACGAATTTTTCGGCGCAAGTCACTCCTCAGAAAAATACAAATGCTGCCCCTCTGGTAGATCGGAATGCACCCCGTCCAAATGTTCTGGACCAAGAGCCGCTGAAGACCATCGGGAGAAATGACGCCTCCTTGGCAAAATCATGAATCTGTCAGTGGTATGGTGAATGGGGAGGGTTTTGTACCCTCCATGGATCTTCCGCTTAATCCTCTGCGGATTGGTGAGTACGCTGAAGTGCACTCTCCATTCAGCTGTGTAAACCACTCCACCTGAATATATCAGCCATATATCTAGAGAGCAAGGAGGGTGGGGGCGAAAACAGAACCGCCCATCGAAGGCCTTATCTTTAATGGTGAAACTGCCCCCTCAATGCTTGCTTCCCCACCCGCAATAATTTCAACTTTTAGCATGGGAGCGTATGTAATGTGACCCCTCTATTCATTTTGGTCTGCCTATTACCTTCATGTAACTTGCCTCTCCGATCGTTTTCAGAAGTCAACAGGTGTGCCACTACCGACCCTATCGGCGAAATGGGCTCCCTCCAACAGACGCCTTCACTTCGCATCACAACTTCGGAACGGAGCGTAATAAATCAATAAGGAAAGAACGGTAAGGTTCCATGATCAATTCCGTATCATGGAAGGCAATCCTCCTGGGGTGGCTGAATCAATTGGGGGAAATCCCAATACGTAATGCGTACGCATAACTCCCATTGTTTGTTTGTTTGTTTATTGTTTATTGGTTGGTTCACGACAAACTTTGCACATTCACGGCTAATGGCGCCGCCCACACTGTTTCGCCCGTGGGCCGCGGGATTGGGAAATGTCCTGAGTGGCGCTAGGCATAACTCCCATGGGCGCACGGCCTAAAACCGGACGCGATTCCGCGTTTTTACTTACCCGCCGCTAGGTGGTAGGTTGGTGCCCCTGATACATGCAGATGAAAGGCGCCGATGGAGAGTTTCCAATCCAGGCGTACATCATCCATGTACAAAATGGTTTATGGAAAATTATACCGAAGCAATCCGTCTAAAATCGTTTAATTCTCACCATGAAGAACAATTTTTTTTCAAGTGAAAAAAAAAACTGACAAAATTGATTGAAATCATTTCTTATGAATATTATAAGCTCTTCGATGTACTTTTTTAGTTCATGTCTGGAAAATTTAGCTAAAGGAAGGAATAACTTGGAAGGCTCAAAGGCTGGTAGATAGGAGAGCAAATTTCCGCTGTAAAACCAACTAATGACAGAGACCAAAGTTCAATTTGCGGTTGCGATCGACAAATATGGCAGAGGTAGACACTTGTGGTGCAATTGCGCGCAGTGTGGAATCCGGTGGCCAAACCTACGACGTCGATCTGATTCGTTTTTTATACTTCATACCTTTTGATATATATGCAGGTTGATGTGGTTTCAAACAACTTGCTAATATTTAAGGTGGTTTTAAAACGATTTGCTTATATTTAATTCCCAAACGAACTGTAGATGAAGAAGATGGTAGGTACGCTACAACGAGTCCAGTCCATGTTTTTTTTTCTGATTTGTGATCCGGGTTTCTATGTTAATACCACATAACTACCATATTTGTCTTCAAGAAGAGTTGGTGTTAGTTTGCTTTTGTTTATATTTGTATTCTACTGCTCTTTGCTTTCTCTGGCCAGGATTGCGGCACCAAATGTTGCATTTACGTCAGGGACCGGCACACTTTTCGGTAAATTTACAGCCTAACCTGCGCCGTCTTTCCGGTCAAATCCTCACACCCCGTCTCGGAGAGGGGGGTTAAAGACCTTAATTAAAGACCCTCTAAGATCCAAACTAACCATCGCACAAAAACAAAAGAGGTGTCATCGGAAGCTCTCGACGAGTATGGTCTGGGTCCATCCCCCAAAGCAATTTCCCCAAAAGTGACGCCACCAGGGGTGTTAGATTTTCACGACTTTTCACGACTTACATTATATTTTTGCCTCTGGGGAGTTCATTTTGTGGATATATGAAAAAACAAAATTTATTTGGAATGAGAAAAGGACAGCGAAAACGACCAGGACTATAATTTTTGTTCGCCCCCGAAAACAAACTCAAAATTTCAAAATTTTGAGTATTCAAGTTTTCTTTAATATTCCTTTTCCAATGGGTAGAGCAGACCGAGAAACGTTGTTGAAAGTCAACTTGCCCTAATGAAAAATGTTTACTTTGGCCAGAATCCTGTATTTGAACTGCAATCTGGCAAATCCGCAAAGTTTATATGTAGTCAAAAGCGGAAAAAATGGAAAATTTCACTCGTACGTTTTTTTGCATCCGTAAAGCTAAGCAAACGCTGAAAGTTTCATTAAAATATATGTACAGATAAAGCGTGACGACTGGTTGAACGTTTTTGGAGGTGACCTCACTTGACCTTGAATAACTCGTTGACCCTAGATGACCTGACCTAAAAATGTTGAATCAGCATGTCAAATTGATGTGGGAAAAGGTATGCCAGACATGGCCGCGCTTCCGCGCGCCATTCGTCCGCTTTCCGCGAAGAAAAAACCTGAGGGGGCGGTTGAAGACCCCCCGAGACGGGAGAGGTTAAGGTAATTTCTGATTTCTCCGATTTTTTAAATGCAATGTCCAGAAGTGTGATGAACTTGCTGTGAGTACTAATTTTGGTAAATTTGTCTTTCAATGTGTTTTATGAATAATTGGAATTTATCATTTCAATGCAATGTTTATGAATAAGATGATGGACCACTCATTTTCTGTACAAATGCTTACTTTTCACGTGGTGAGCAAAATATCACCAAAAAGGGTTTTGAATTAGGTGACATAGAATGACCATTAACATAAAAACAAAGGAAAAAACACAAATCAAACATAGCACTAACCTAACCTCCATTTGGAAAAAGAAAAACAACACATACATTTGAAAAATGTCGAGAAGTATATTTTATTCCTTAATTTTGTTTTTAAAAAACCTAACCCAACCTCACCTAGCCAACATAGCAGCTTAAAAAAGCTCCATTTTGGTTTTAATTTGGGAAAAGGCTTGCAAAAAAATGCCAACTTAAAACACCCAAACTAACCTAACATAACCAAACCTAGTCCATCATTTTTTTTTCCAGAGGCAATTGTTGGTACAAACTTGCCCTGTTACCACCTTGAAGCACAACAATCCTGGTTAGGCTAGGTTGAGTAAGGTTTTTTTCGTTTGTACAATTTCAAGAAATTAAAGAACATCGCCTAATATTTTTCCCAATTTTGTTTTTAAAATTGGTTTCTCCAAAACCAGTTTAGATTATGTTGTATTTTTAACATGTATATTTTTATGCGATTTTCCCTAACTCAAAGCCCATTTACACAGAAAATGAGTGGTCCTATCATCTTAGTCACATCTATAAACATTGCATTGAACATACAAATTCCAAACATTTATAAAACACCTAAAAGCACAAATTTCCCATCCTGCCCTCTACAAATGCATACCTATAAATTGGGAGTAAAAGTAATACTCAATAGGGTGTAGAGTTTGGTAATATAGCATAAAAACAAAGTTCAAGAAAGATGTAAGATAACCTTACATAATCTGGCCCCACTTTCCATGCAAGAAATGAATTGCTTTAATTCAAATTCTCAATCAAATTTCTAAAGTATTTTCAACTTAAAAAACCTAACCTAACCTAATATAAACTGGCATGAACCTTTTTTGTACAATTATTTTATCCTTTTTTCTCCCCCAAATTTTGTTTTCCTCACAACAAAGCCTAGCATCTCCTGATTTAACCAAACCTGACCCCTTTGCATGCTTGATGGAGGTAAAATGTGCGGAAAACTAAAGTCTGACTACTTTGATTTGAATTTCCCTTTTTAATGCAGTATTCATTAATGTGCTGAACTTGATGTGACCACTCATTTCTTCTGGAGATGCATACTTTTCAATTGGGAGGTTAAATGACACCCACAAAGGGACACAGAAATAACTTCTTTGAGCAATATGTTATATCCTTTACAGTGCTGCTCCATCCACCTCCAACTCCAACCCTGATCAAACAGGAGCGCATCCATCTCCAAACCAGTATACGGAGGAGGTATGTATTGCAGCATAACTACTGTGATCTGAATTCCATGGTATTCATGTTGCCTTATATTTCATCCTTGCCAATCCATGTGGCAGATGTTTGACTTTCCTCAAACTGTCCGAAGAACTTGGGAGTTTAAATCACGTGTGAGTGATGAAACAGATGAACTATCCGTGGATTCTTATGTTGCAGCATTGCATTGCACAGTGGCATACCGAATGGGGGCATGGTGGGCAGTTCCTGACAGATTGTGGGGTCCCCAAGAATCCGCCGAGCTCGGGAAAAAATGCGTCATGCTCCCTAGAAATCCCCCTTCGTCCCCCAAAAATCGCACCGTGGCTCAGAAATTCACATTTGGTGTCCCCAAAAAGTGCGCCAGAAGCCCCTGATAATGACGCTGGGGCATCAGAAGTTTGCTGCTGGGTGTTGTGTTCAAGAAAATCACTACAGGGCCACGAACGGCCGGGCCGATGCCCCGTGAAAGTCACACTCAGCCTGTGGGTACCAAAAATTATTGTTCGGGCTCCTGCAAATCACTAGATGCATGGCAGGTCACACTGGGGTTATACAAGTCTCCTTGGGATCACCCAACAAATGAAGCCGGGAAATGAAAAACAGACCGGACACGAAAAATCACTTTCGGATCCAAAGGTTTCACAACAATGGCTCCAAAGTTCATAAAACGTGTTGATCTCCCCCCCCACCAAAAAAAAAGTGTTGTAGCAACTACAACTAGCGCAAGGTGTCAAAATAAGTGACCACGGTGCCCAAAACATCCCACTTGACCAAACTACTCGGGCCGCTTCATTGGGAAATATCGCTGGGGCCAAAACGCCGCGCCCGAGCTCCACAAGTCGCAACTGGCTTCCCACGAACCAATATCTACCCGGAATGTCACCCTGCAAGCAGAAAAAGTGCGCCGAGGATCCACAATAAGGCGTCAGACCCCGGAAAAGATCCTGCTGGGGCACCGAAAAAAAAAACAGGCACCGCGATCCAGAATAATAGTGTTGGGGTCCAAAAATATCCTGCAGGGGGCTTACAGAAAATAGACCTGACGCCAAAAATCACAAGGGAACTCTATCGAGTCGGCCCGAGCACCGGAAAAATCAGAATAGGTCCCGAAAGAAAATTATCCGAAGGGCCTTTGGTGGTGCCAGCTGCGGGAAAACAACGCTGAGCAGCCGCAGTGGCGTACCAAGGGGAAAAATGCTGCCCCCATCCTGAGGGGGTATGTTCCCAAGAATCGCGCCGGTTCCCCAAAAATCGCGTTGGGTGCATTTGATCCCACGAAAATCGCGCTGGGGCGGAACTAATTACAACACGCCCTGACAACTCGCGACGATACTCGCAAATATCGCGTAATGGACCCAGAATTCCGGCGGTAGTACCAAACATTTAAGTCGAGGCATCACAAATTGCCCCTGCAAGCACACCGTGGCCCCAGAAATCACATCTGAACTCGATAGAAAGCAAGCCGGTGCCCTCTAAAATAAGGAGAAATTCCGAAGATTATATGTCCGAGTCAGGAAAATTTATCCTGAGCTCTACGAATGCCCCTGATGCCTTCAAAAATTGTGTACGGCCCCGGAAAAAGCGCACGGGAGTTGAAAAATTGCGGCGAGACACATTGTAGCGCCAGGTGCCAGAGAAATCAGGCCGAGACTCGGAATAAAAAAAAAAAATTCAGAAGTCACGAAAAGTTGCGTCGAACCCAACAAACTGTTCCGAATCCCCCGGAACTATGCACTTGGGAACGAAATCTCGCACCGTGGCCCCGGAAATTATACCGAAGGAACCAAGGTTATGCTGGGGTTCCACAAATGTGCGATAAATAAACGCTTCAAATAAACAGCTAAGCCCTGAGAGCACAACGGGAGGCAGAAAATCCACCGGGCCCTCCAAAGCCCGAGTTTCGGAAAAAGCAGCAAGGCCTTAAAATATGGTTGGACCCCAAAAACGACTTGGGCGTAAAAAGGAACAAAGGGACCCGGCACGAAATAAGGACATCGGGGTCTTCGAAAACGCACCGATACCTCAAACATGTCGCCGGTGTACAAAAAAAGCAACAAAGCTCTGAAAAGTAACCGGGTCTCAAATATGTGCCAGGCCTCTAAAAAATTGGCTAGAGCTTTAAACACACCCGTAGACGAATATAAACACGAGTAAATCAGCGAATGCCTAGCTAGGGTCTCGGCTCGTTGAACAACCTGGGAGCATATTTAACCTAAGATATGTGGTGAATCAAAGCTCAGTGCATCATAATTTCTTAACCACGAGCTAATGTGGGAAGAAGAAAACTAATACATGGAATTGAATTCATGGGATTTTCTAAGCGAGCCGCCATACCAGTAAATCCACATGTCAAATATGGCACAAGACTATCATGTTCGCGTCGCGAAACAGTCACGGTGTCGCTGATGAGAAGTTAGGGAATCCTAAGTGGGTGATTAGGAGTTGACTTGGCGTTTTGGCCCGGAGTGGGTAATCCGGAGTTTGGTGTTTGGTTTGGAAAATCGCTGACCGACTTTTTTGGTGAATATGGGATCAGGGGTCGTGGGCCACTTAGGAATTCTCACAGTTTTTGGAATTTGTTTCCATTTTTTCTTCCAAAAAGGTTTATTTTTGCTGAGTCGGTGAAGTAGGGTCATTTGACGGTATATTCTGACCTTCTGAGTGGCTGCAATGCCCATTATAATACAAGAGGCATATAATTCAAGCCGGTGGTTCGGAATTCGCGTCTCGGAAACAATATTTTGCCATAACAAATATTGAAATTATTATCCAAATACGAACAAATACCGGCGGTAAAAGCCCCCATGTCGCATCTTTTGTGCAACTTCTGACAATTTTTGTTCCAAACTTTTCTTTGAGATAACCTATTATATTAAATTAGCGTAGATAATTGTAGAGTGTACTGGACAATTGTAGATCATTGAAAATGCCATATTTTCTTCATTTTTGATTATGGGTTGCACAGCTCCCGTGGCAACACATTTTGTCCGAATGGAAACTCCATTTTGAGTACAAACCTATCCGCTGTAGTGTTTCCGCTATAATTATATGTTTATGTGGGTCTTTTGCTTTAAAATCCGATGGCGGACGAATGTTTGTTGGGCCAGAATTTCCTACGACGAAACATTTTTCTTTCGATTAGAATCCGATGATTGCTCGCGTCGTGAAACCGTCACGGTGTCCCTGATGAAAATGTGCCTTAACCTGCGAGAATTGGTTACCCATAGTTCATTATAGCCTCCTGCCTCTTGTGCCCCCGAGTTGCATTATGAGTTGGCTCTCTTTTACTTGCACAGTGTTGGAATCTCTTTGTGTCGCGATAGTGCTTGCTGGACGAAGTAACTGCTTTTTGTAGGTCAGCGACCACCATGCTAGGCCACCATTCCAATCCCTCAAAAAAATAATGACCCATGTATTACTCAACATGTACGATTGTATTTGCGTACATATAAAGCACCTCGGATTAATAAGTTAAACAGTAGTAAAATTATACAGAATGCAGCCACAATGTATAACTTGTTAAACTTTATGCGATGAAGTGAAAAGCTCCGGGTTATTTTCGTATAGTATCATTTGATTTTGTGGTTGGAAATTGGAGCTGAATTTCAGATTTTTCCTGTCATAATTTTGTCTTGTAGTTAGGTTATCGGAATGTGTGTGGTTCGGCAAGAATTTGGCATAATCCATGGCATAACATGGCACATGGGGTTATATTCAGATCAAAATTTTCCATGCTTCGGCTTTCACGTACTAGGGTAATAATCATAGGGAATTTGAGGAGTTCAGGGACGCATCGACTGCATCGGTCATGCAACTAATCGTAGGCAAGCTTACGCATCTATGCTAAATAGTTTTATACATGGTGTTCGGGTGTCGATTCCTCCTGATTCCGCGACACGCGACTTTTCAGAGAGACTCAATCTTCGATCCGGGGTTTATTCTTCCACCCTGCTCACTCCTCCAGCTCCAAACGACCAATGTTGCCACGCCCTTATTCTATTCCCGGTTCCCATTTCCGCCACAGGCGGCAGCACCTAATGGGCCGGTGAGGTCACCTAGTAGCCCTGCCACCTAGCGGTATCATGCGAAGCTGGACTTCATATTCAGCTCGCGGCATGCACACTCCAACACGCCCCCCCCCCCTGCCGCATTAACACGCATCACAATAGCACAATCACACCTCCCCTATAAGCGGAATCGGACGTCGACGTCTTCGCCCGGAACGACGCGGCGCGCCCACTGGAGGGTTCTTTCTCGACGGTTGGTTTGAGTTTTCGCCTGCGATAGAGTCCCCACCGACCCCCAGATGGGAGTCGCCGGTCCCATATCGCTGGCGCAGATGTCTCCGGTTACGGGTGAGCACTCGCCCTCCCGTCATCTTGACGAGGTATCGTCGATGAGGCCGGATTTCAACGACGATCGCGCGACGGTTCCAGTGTTTGGTTGTCGGGTCCTGCACCGCCACTTGACTCCCCACCTTGAACTTTGGCAGGTGTCGAGCTCTGGCATTGTAGGGTACATCTTCCCTGTCACGCTGGAAGGCGGTGACGGCTTCCGCTACGTCAGCCTTCTTCTGCCACTCTGGCGCAAAGCAGCGCCGGTGAGCCGGTAGAGCGTCGCGCACCGGACGCCCGTATAATATCTCCGCCGGAGATCATCCGCCAGGGCTGGGAGTGTTCCTATGATGGAGCAGGCCCCGAACCCACGAATCTTGGTCCATCCACCCTTGCTGGCTGTTCCAGCATCTGCGTATCAGTTTCTTGGTCGTCTTGACGGCTGATTCCGCCTTTCCGTTGAATTGCGGAAAGGTCGGAGATGAAACTCGATGGGTGATCCCCCAGTCCCTTAGGAAGTTGCAAAACGCAAGTGCGGTAAGCTGAGGTCCTCCATCGGTGTACAGCACGCTCGCCACCCTCACATGGCAAAAGATGGTGCGCATCGTCTCGATGAGTTGGCTCGTGCGTCCTTTTGTGCCCAGGTCTTGCACGAACTACCAGCTAGACAGGTTGTCAACTACTATTAAAAACCTGTGTCCGGCATGCTCTGCGAAGTCGGCTGACACGCATTCGACTGGACGAGTGGGCGTCTCCCGTCGCACCATCGTCTTGGCTCGCTGGGATGGCAGCCCGCTGGCACGCAGCCACGTTCGCGTGAGCTGATCGATGCCGATATCCATCCACGGCTAGTAGACGATCTGCCGAGCTCGCTGTTTAGTTTTCTCCATTCCGATGTGTCTCTCATGTAGCTTTCTGAGCACGGTCTTCTTCATCATAGTCTTCGGCACTACAAGACGTCTGCCGTAGACGGCTGGTCAGTCATCCACCGCCAGCTGTTCATGGACGCTCTAGTACCGCCGAACTCGGTGGTCGGTGTCGTGCTTCTGGTTCGGGAACCCGTTCAACACCATTTCCCGCAACGTCTTCATTTCCTCGTCCTTCTCTACTTCCTGTCTGACTTCCGCCAGGAGAATGTCTTCACCCTCGTAGCCTCTAGTACCGAGGTTGGAGACGAATAGTGAGGCCACACTGGGGTAGCCGTCTGCATCATCTTCTCCCTCTCCTCCTCCTGTGGGGTGGCGAGACAGTGCGTTGGCTACCTGGCTGCAGCGTTCTGGTGTCAATTGCACCGTGAAGGGCCCGAACTCCACCAGATGCAGTCAGGGTCGCTGCAGTTTGGGGTTGACCAAGTCATTAACTGGCGTGGAGTTGATGCGATAGGGGACACGCGCGGCCACGCTACTGCTAGCGCTTCGTTCGCACATGGCGGCGGAAGTTCGAACTGTAATTATGCCATCGGGTCGTATAGCGGCCGCGGCCGCCAGATGCTAAATCATGAAGATAATTGTCAAAACCAAAGTAAGTATGGTATCTCGAGATTTTGCCCCACCTGTGCTGGATACATTCATCATTTCTGCATCAGCTGATACAACTTAGACTCGAGTATAATGGCCGTTAGTAATCGTCAATTTTGTTTGAAAGTTGACATGTTCGAATGTTTTTGTATACCTTCAGCATGGGAAACGCCAGAAGCTTTATGTGGTCGCATGTGAAATTGGATATTTTGATCAAACGATGGTACTAACTAAAAATGCCCCCCTGGAACTTCCTCAGAATTTATCACTCGTTTCAATGAAAGTATTCCTGATCAACTGACACTGCCGCTATACATCGTCAAATTTGCTTAAAGATGAAACAGCATCGCAAGTATGTCTTTAAGTGAGGACAGTGGCAATTTCTTGCCAATAATAAGGGCTCTGGTGTATAATAAAACTGTTTGAACAACACTAATGTTTTGAAAAATCTTCAAATACAAATAAAATAATAATTTAACACAGACACAAAAAAAAAACACATTTTTATCCATCTTTCAAGATTATTATCTTGCATTAAAAGTTAGGCGGCTAGGTTAGTCTAAACTTTGTGGCTTTTTCCATTTACTTAACATTTCCATTACTTAACACGCCTAATACTATTACTTTTCCATTTCCATTACTTAACACGCCTTCACCGCGAAGTGTGGGTACAGCTAGCCTATTTTGAGTCTGCTCGGGTGGTATACAAATTAACGCCAATTAAAATAATACTCATCACATTTAGATACGGTAGGACTTGAACATGACAATAATCTCATACAGAAAGTCGTTGGTTTCCAAACATAGTCATAAAATCCTACTTACCTACAAATTCGGCCAACTTAGGGGACATGACTCGGCTATCGCCCTTGGATATGCCACTTCCCTCGCCACTTTCACCGTTCCTGAATCCATGGACGTCGGAAAGACGTGTAGACGCCATAGGTGTGGGAACAGGGGCAGGGGGCATGGCTCTCACTTTTCATGACGTTTAACAGTAATGCTATGACGATGCATGGTAAGAATCAACTTAACAAATGGTTCCCCCTCCCACACATTTGAGACGTTCTTACGCCTCTGGTGGACGTGGCCTACTGAAGAACTTTGACTAAGGGATCACGTTCTTTGACGAATGCAGGTTTACCATCCAAGCCCACCCGCTAGAAATTATAAGGGTGGGAATGTTCAGTGACCGGGGAAGCGGGCACCACCACCCATCACAGCTAACATACTATATTATAGCCCTTGGGGACTGGTCCCTCCAAGCTCTATGCAATTTGACAATACAATATTATTGAGTATTTCAAAGAATTGTTTTGCATGAAAAATAACCAAAAACCCCCTCTCACCCCCCATCGAAAGTCCGTCACGACACCAATACATGCCACCAAGAGTCCATGCAACGGCTGAAAAGTGGAGGTATTTGTGTGCTATTCTTCAATGGAACGTTCACAAGCCCGGCGCCCCGCCACGGCCTGAAGGTCGGCGGGATCCCACAGCCTTCATATTTATGAAGACGATGAGCTGCCTCGGGAGTGGCCAAATGTTACGACTAATTCATTCAAATTTGGGTAAACGGAATGTTGACACCTCGCTCGATCCACCCTAGTGGCCCAATAACATCATTCTGAGCGGCTACTACTCGAGCTCCTCCCCTAGAGTTCCGCGCAGCTGATGCTCTGTTCTAAGGACACCCCAGCGCACTCAAGGGCGGCGGAAGCAGTCAGCATTAACTTTGAAAGACTGTGTTTGGAACTTGAAAAATAAAGGTGCCGAATGCTGGGTTAGGGACCCCATGCACTAGCTTAGCCGTTAAGAATTGGTTCCGTTTCGGAACCTGAAAACAAGTATCAGTGAAGCGTTCAACCTAAAATCAGGTGGTATTCACGAATATAAAATGTTGGGTAGTCATGGCAGCTAATAGTCATCCGGCATTTGGCGGCCAGAACAACAATGGGCGTTGGAACCGAAGAAATAGAATGAACAAAACATTCGAAGCTTACAAAATAATGCATTCAAAACGATAGTTCATGTATTCTGAAACTCCATGCACTCGGAAACGATAATCCGACATCCACTAGACGGCACGATGACGAGCGGTATCAGACGAGTACACCACATTCAGAAACTCCAGCTTACTAAGTATACTCGCACTGTCAAAGAACATCAAAATAGATGGCACATCGTCGAGAGCTGGCACAAACGTTTCAAACCGATTGAATGGCTGCAGACATGTCACCTTCGTACGTATCTAAATACAAGTACGAAAATTGTGCAGTTGTAAATATGCTCTCGCTGTAATGACATCGCCATACCCGATCCTGGATGTCATACTTGGGCATTATAGGGCTGAGGCCTGTATACTCCTCAGTACTCTGCCATGGCGTTGAATAATATGCCTTGGCCCGTCTTTCAAATTTGTACCCGAAAAAAGGTTGCTGTTACTCTGTGGTTCAGGTATTCCTCGCTTTGCTGGTCAAATATCCCCAGAGGCCCGATTTTGCTGATAACTTGATGGGCATGATTTATCATGATGTGCAAGTAGGGTGTAACCATACATGTTTGGTATACAGCGAGGAACATTTTTCTCAAAGTCTTCGCCTCCTCCTCAACAACGCTTGGGTTCACCTCACTTTTTAGAAGGTCGAAATACTTAACGTATTTCACGAGGAGGAGCTTTATATGTTGGCCACGTGTTTTCTCAAGAAATATAAGGAGCGTGTCAGTTTCTGTGAGGAACTGCAGAATTTTCTGCCTATCGCGTGCATCGAGACGAGAAAACTCAACAGCACCTTTGTCCACAACAATCTTCGCTCGACTGGTAATGACAGTTCCAAGTGCTCTTACGAATTCGGTTGCCGTGTTTTCCGGAATCTCACGACAAATGAGCATCAACAATTTGTCAGACGTGCGGAGGTACATGTGAAGGTGGTCGATGATAATGCAATCAAGAGGAATAGCATGGAACAAATTCGCTCTGATGACTCCACACTTGCCAGCTTTCAGTTCTGTTCTGGTCTTACTGGCCTCTAATTTCCAATACTCGGTGTTTGTAGTCTCGCAGTAAATGCATCCGTATGAGCTGTTCGCAGCTTTCAGCCCACATACAGATAACAGAAACTTATAATCCCCACCCAGATAAAAGACAACTTTGGTTAGCTCCCCGTTGATTTCTACCCCGTTCTCCTGAATCTGTGCGATCTCCTCGTTTAAAGGCTTCGCTACTATCGAGATGTTGTCATATGCTTCCTTCGAAGTCATGGTGGCAACGAGAACCGGTTGTCGTTTGGGGCCATTTTCGTCAATGGCGGTAGCAGCGAGATTGAAGAATGACTTGTATTTCCCGGCAGGAGAACCGTCACCTGGAACATAAACAAGCAACACAGGTAAATTTCCAGAAAGTTGCCAATCATAACGCTGAGTGTGGGGATGAAATTATATCGCGATCCGATATTTTTTCAAACAAAAGGGCATGAGGTTTGCAGGTTCGGCAGACAGACAGGTAGTGAGATTGCGTGCGCAAGAATAAGAGTAGATGTTATGATAATGCAACGTCAATTGAAGTTTGTCCCAAAAAAATGGTCATGCCGTATACAATTTACTTGGCATCATTACTAATGATTACGGGTCACGTTTTATGGAAGACTAATTTGTTTCACGGAAAGCAAACAAACACAAGCACACACACATATATATACATACATACATACATACATGCATATATACATGCATACATACATGCATGTATACACACACACACACACACACACATCAAAATTACATAGGAAAATACATCGGATTTGAAGATGTTACACGGCTTAGGACTCGCTACAGAAAAGCCTGAGAGAAGTAAAATGAACCCCTCTCGTATCGCGATGGTTGTGACAAGCTCAGATCGAACCGATACCGAAGGAGTCGAGTGTGGTGGTGGTGAAGTGATGCCTCCTGACGCACCGACTATTGGAACGTTTTCGGCCCAAAAGACTTGAATGTTGGCACATTAACAACCGAGTCACGTCCGACGTCGGTAGCGGTTTAAGTTTCTCGATGGATGGTATGGGCTGAATGTCAATGCTTTCAAAGGACAACGTGCCTCGATGATCTGTGGATAAAACTCACCGGATATTTTAATCCGGATGGAGTTGTCTTCCCCTTTTTTAACGGTTGGAGACAGGTCTTGAAGAACATCCTGCAATCTGCGTCGCGCCCATCCCTTGCTCTCGATCACGTCTATGTCGCTGTTGAGCCTTGGAAATGGGAATGGGAAACATCAAGCATTTATATTACACATAGAACCGCAGTTACATAGTATGCACTTTTGAAATGATTCACCTTACAATGATTCGAAGTACTTAGCATGCAACCCATGATCACATGAATTCAACTAAGTGACATGATACGACGTATTGAAAAAAATCGCCAGAGTATATATCCACACACGTGAAGGTTATGAACGAGCACAATCATGAAAATCAAAAGCCGACACAAATATAATTTACTGCGAAAATACATTCCACTCGTTCACCTCACCACGCGCCAGGACGATTAGTTAAAATTAAACTTTGGTCTCAACTCACGAAAATACATTGACTCAGTGACTTTGCACCCAGGGTGGTCTTTGTATGTTTGTTATGACCTTCAAGGCGATAGGTATTGTGGCAGAGGTTATACTGCCACTACTGTGGGCTTATCTATTATGATCTTTCATCGGTGTCAAACGTCCTGTTCATGTTTTTTTTGCATCGCGTAGGTGCTCATTGAAACATAGGCGAAAGTGGCAAACTACCTCGCCAATGTAGTTGACCCGTTGGCCGCTGTCGGTGCAAATATTGCGACTAATCCGGTACACCAGCCCAGACAGGCGACACCTCCCAGCCACTACTCCGGCTAACTATGGAGAAAATGCAGTTAAATGAATAGGTGTTTGGGTAACACATACTGTAGTCGACCGGCAGATCATTAAAATGTATAATGCAAACGCTTTTTGTGGCTTATTCTTGAACCATGTTGTCAGGTCCGTACATGCATATTTCATGATTCCCAGATACTATTTTGTCACAGTTGTCACAGGATTGGGACCTACCTCTTTCGCTCCCGCTGGATTGAATGCTTCCGGGGAAGCGATGGCGTCAACGATGCCAACTTCTGGTATTTTCGTAGTGAAATATTTTCTTTGTCGAGGACTGCGATCACTTCCGGAGTTGTTGGGGACGTCGCTGTGGTTGCGCTGGTACTCGCCACACCATACACTGAGGCCCTTTCTCGGATGTCTGCACGGACTCGTCTTTTGTGACGTACACTATACACCCTGTGTTGCAGCGTTCTGTGTTCATAAGAGGCCTTTAGGGTGTGGAACCTTTGCTGGGCATGGTACAGTTCTACCGCGATGGCCTGTTTTTCCGCCCGGAGTCGTGAACACTTCTCACTCTGCCGGTGGTTGTCTTCCAATTTGCGCCTGTTTACCGCCTGTAACACCTGAACACTATTTATATCAGACACACTGATATTTACATACGATGCAGACGAACTACATTCGTAGACAGCCTGTTGTCGGCCCCCTTTGATGGCGAAGCGCCATTTCGTTTGCGTCCTAAGAACGAGCTTGCGCAGCCGCTCAACATCTCCTTCATGTATATCGATGAGCACATCTAAAGTCTCCTTGGCTAGGTTGGTCAAATCACGCAATACAAGATTGTGGTCAAAGTTCACAGCTCTACATACACTTACAAACTTATCCTTCCTCACACGCAACGTCTTTGTCTGGGTTATTAACTTACAAACAGAAGCGCACATAAAACAATACAACGAACAGAATATAATACACGTATCCGTCAGCACCGACGACCCATGAGTTCATTCAGGGCCACCACCAGTACGCCTCTTTCTGACCATTGTCACCACCAGGTGATACCCATGCACTCGCGTGCATTCCACGACGCCGATGACGTCTTCTTGTATGACACTTCTTTTCGGATCTTCCGAACCTGTGTTTTTACCTCATCTGGCTCTACATAGTTCTCATCTCCAGCTTCATTTACAATTCTGGCGTGCCAGGTGGTGATAAGCTCGTCACTGGCTTTTAGGATCTTATTCACTGATGCACGAGCGAAAAATGCTCTGTCCTCAGAGAGAATGGGCAGTCGGATCGTGCATTTCGCTCTCTGCCGCACTGGGAACCGCAACACTTTAAAGATCTCCCGATTCAAAGATCTTCCAACCAGTATGACTGAAGACTTACTCCACGGTCTTGGCGGTCCGTAAAACTTGGTGGTCGATATACCATCCATCTGGAAAAAATTGTGTCAGCTTAGTGACTCGTTCACTATATTTAATTAATGGTTCGTGGGGTACAATAAGCAGAATAGACAACGTTCAAAACATAACTGACACCACACTATTTTATGCTTCGAGAACGGTGGAGGACGTTCTGGTGCTCTTTCAACCAATGCAAATAAAAAGACCCAGTAATTAAGGGCAGTAACGATTGTGCTCAGCTCAAGCTCTCCCAGAGATCACAATCCCCATATCTGGCTTGGAAAGTGCATTCACAAGGAGAGAAGGGACACCCATATCTGCAAGTTAAAAATGATACCAGGAAGGTTCTTATTGGTTCCATGGACACAATGGAGCAGATGGCAGATTCACACCTAAATGTATGACAACAATTTAGGTGTGAGACCCAGAAGCAGATAGACACAGAGAGAGAGAGAGAGAGAGAGAGAGAGAGAGAGAGAGAGAGAGAGAGAGAGAGAGAGAGAGAGAGAGAGAGAGAGAGAGAGAGAGAGATAGAGATAGAGATAGAGATAGAGATAGAGATAGAGATAGAGATAGAGATAGAGATAGAGATAGAGATAGAGATAGAGATAGAGATAGAGATAGAGATAGAGATAGAGATAGAGATAGAGATAGAGATAGAGATAGAGATAGAGATAGAGATAGAGATAGAGATAGAGATAGAGATAGAGATAGAGATAGAGATAGAGATAGAGATAGAGATAGAGATAGAGATAGAGATAGAGATAGAGATAGAGATAGAGATAGAGATAGAGATAGAGATAGAGAAGAGATAGAGATAGAGATAGAGATAGAATAGAGATAGAAAAGAAGAAAGAAAAAAAGATAAAAGAGAAGAGAAGAGAGAAGAGAAGAGAGAGAGAGAGAGAGAGAGAGAGAGAGAGAGAGAGAGAGAGAGAGAGAGAGAGAGAGAGAGAGAGACAGACAGACACATTGACAGAGACACAGATACAGACGCAGAGACGTAGACAGATAGACACAGACACAGACACAGGCACAGATACAGATATACATATATACAGACATAGAGACAGACACATAGAGACAGTTAGTTAGTTATTAGGGTTTTAGGGCAGACACATCAAACGCAGTGGTTATATAGCACCCATACACATAGAGATAGACACAGAAACAGAGACAGATGCAGAGATAGAGATGGACAGAGACAGACGGAGGCATAGAGTATCAGAACCTCTAATACTCAAAACCTATAATGCTTCGGAACATATAATACTAACATCCTATAATGCTTCAAAGCCTCTAATACTATTCCCTGTGGGAACTTTCAAAACGTATAATGCTCAAAACCTATAATGCTTCAAAACCTATGATGCCCAATTCCTATAATGCTTCGTTTCAACTACTACTCAGAAAGCATAACTCTCGAAACAGCTAATGCTTCAAAACCTCTGAAGCTCAAAGCCTATAATACTTCAGAACCTATAATGCTCGGAGACTATATTTCTCAAAACCTATACTATCAGCTGACGACCGCACGCCATAATCGGCCGTACGGTTCACTGCGTCTCCACCGTAGTCTACCAAGGGGAGACACCGCGCGAAAGCTTCCAGGCGCATCCGTCAGAGCGGCGACACATGCGAGTAGAACGTGGATTGCTCGCCTCATAGGCCACGTTCATGCATTTATTTAGCTGGTGAAAAGCGGGATATTGGAGTGAAGCTCCTTGAATTAAAGTACGTTTCGGCAATTTCCAAGCTGTGTCACTGGTTTTACGAATAGGCAATTTCAGTGTTTAAGTACCCCAGGCGTGGATTCAGCTTTAACAGGTGCTGTGGCCGATTATTCCGCCTTGGCCGCTGTCGGGCTTAAGTAGAGGAGACCTGGCGCTCGTGTTCCCTTGCATGAAATAAGTATGCTTACACTGAATGCTAAGGGCGTACCTAGAATTTGAATCGGAAGGATTTTGAGGATGCCCAGATTTGCCCAGTAATATTTATGCTACGTTTCAGTGGCATAATTAGGCAGTGGCGCAGCCAGAAGTTACTGAAGGGGTGGGTTGACGAAAAAAAAGAAGAAACTGAGACGGCTTTCAAAAATAACAAACAAAAATCAAGGAATTCTTCTGTTCCGGGATGTTTTTTTTCATGTGCCCCGTGGCCCTGTGGAATGCCTATGCCAGCTGGAAAGTGCAATCTCAGCTGAAGCGGATTTCCAACAGCTGGGGTGTAAACAGGATGCCTGATGGTCAGAGAGGGCTGTGATGATCACTTAATTTGTAAGTGCCCTTGGCGGAAGAACAAGACCTCTAAAAGCTAAAGTTAACTAGCGAGGTTCCGTCTCAAATTTGAAATGTCCCCGAGATTAGAGCACAGGTTGACCCAGGAGGACGCTTGCATTCTCAAAACACAAAACTGTCTATAAAGATGCTTTTCATCTCAGTAGAGCGTACATAGCTAATAATTTTCTGCACATTGCGAAGAACGGTGCCCGAGTGGCTCAGAAACGTGCCTACATTCTCCAGCCGCACAGCTGTCTGGAATAGCAACTGTATTGGTGAGATAGACGCCTGATTGCACCGACGGGTGGGTAGCTTTGTCTTCAACCTGCCATATTATTTTACTGATTTTAGCTGGGTGGATACACTGAACTGACTGGGTTGAAGCTCGTTCTACTGGCAGGACACTTGGCCACCCAGCTAACATGCCAACCGAGGATCTGCCTCATTAGGCGATTGCAGAGATTATGTATTGGACCAATAGCGCCTATTGCCGAAATCGCCATGCTGTCCAAAACATCGACTACACAACCTGTCGGGATGTAGTGGTTAACATTTGAGACTTATATTTTATTCCATGAAACATGGTATCTAGGGACAGTATCTAAATGGTTTTAGTCAGCTTACCAATGAGGTGTGACTCACCCCATACACACACTGGCTCGCGCAAGGGGAAAAAGCGCCCCGTGCATTCTGCCCGTTCATTCTGCTGTGCACAGCTAGCAGTGGAGAACTGCGATCTTTCTTGACATTTTTTTATACGTCCGACATCATGGTTCACAGCGTGTGACTGCCCACCACGTACTTCTGTTCACGCGGAAGGTATCCACCTCCCCATTATTAGCATAAATTGCCATATGTGAGTGTTGGGTGCATATTGGAATGGAAACATGGAAGGCAGCCGGTAGTTTGGCGCGGGACCGCGTCTTTGTTTCAAATTACATCAGCCCACCTTTGTAACCATCCGCGGTGAATACAAAATTCCGTCCGCCCCAGCGACAGGCGGTCTGCTGATGTCGGCGGCCACCGCCGCTAATCCCGGGATTCGCCATGAAAGCTCATCACTGGACACTACGGACTTATGGCCACCCACCGAGGAGACCGAACACTGTTGCCGCTGCTGCACAGCACGGTGCCACTTTGTGGTAAGTGTCCATGTCTGCCCATATCAGTGTGATGCAGTAGATAGCAACATTTTCATACTATATCACCAATAGTTGCCCATCAGTATCGGAAATCTAAAGCATTGACCTTACATATGATACCCTTGTGACCTGACCAATTTGTTTCAACATCCTGGATATCTTCTGTACTTTCAGACACGGTACATTGGAAGGTCTGGGAATGCGCAGAGGCGAAGCACAATATTTGCGAGCTGAGAATGCCCTAATGACGAAGATGTCATCTTGCCAAATATATGATACCTGGTGCTCGAAAAATATACTGTTGTTTGACTTTGCTAAAGGACAGACACTAGTTTGGTGCACTTTGTATCTACAACAGGTCCCACAACGATATGATGTCCCATGACTGTTGGTATGGAATGGTATGCTACTGTAGCGCGCGTTTCCGCTTTCCATCTAGCGGCCGGCTGAAGAATCAGCCATTGCGGAGAGCGCGCCCGCCATCTAGCATCATGCGCCTGTGGGGTGGTGTACATGGATGTGCGGATAGGCGTAAAGGATCTTGGAAAACCACAAGGAGACATCTTTGCCAAATAACACCTGGAACGTGCACAGCTACGCCATACCGCCCCCTCAATGCGGTCCCGACGTCTCGAAGGGATAGAAGGAGTAAGAAGTAGGATTCCGCGGCGGCGGTGACGCGTGTCATCGCCGCTGCCCCGACTTGCCCCTGAAACGACTCATGAGAGTGGGACACGAGAACTGTGTATTGACATGGGGGGGGGTTAGGCGTGCCGGACCATAAAGGTAATTTGCGCCGCTTTTAAAGGAACACGTTGCATATCTGTCTACGAAAGTGAGTGTTACGATCAAGGTACATGCCAGTGGACATTTACGTTAAGGGAATTTTGCGTTATACTTTGTGCGAAGTTTTTTGGGTGCTGGAGGCGGGGGCTGGGTTGGGGACGTCTTCCTGATGTCTAACTGGTTTTAATTTTACTTTACTCCTCCACATAATAATTTGTGGTTTGGGTGGCGCTGGGGTGTTTTGAATGTCGAGTTGATTTTGCGAGGGTGCCGGCTTTAGCCTACTCCTATCGAAGAGCACCGAGGGATTTTTACCGTGCGGACAAGGAGGCAATTGTCCACACCGCCTCTCACGCCGGCTGCCGCGTGTTAGTTGTTAGTAGTTGGTTAGTTTATGCATGCCATGCAGGGTTGTCAGTTGGGTTAGTACGGTGTTTCATAATTTGGCTCCTCTACGTCCGCTGTTCCTCTGGGTAGCCATTTACGTTAGGTGTCGGAAGGCAAATCGGCTCATCTACGTCCGACGGCTCATCTGGGTAGTGGTTTTACGTTAAGATATTTTTTTTAAAGTTTCGTTGTTTTCCTAAAGCAAGTCGGCTCATCTACCTCCGACGGCACCGCTAGGTAGCCAATTAATCTTAACTGGGAAGCAAATCGGCTCATGTACGTCCGACACCATGCGGGGATGGCTATTTACGTGTTTCCTACGAGTGTTTCGCGGCCATGTATTGCAAGTTGGTGTGAACGTTGGTGGTGCCTAGAGAGCTCCTGCTAGTTCTGTGGCATACAGATATTCAAATAGCAATTGAATAAGTTCTGCGTGTTTGTCACCGAGAAGCGATGGAAGCGAAGCCCTCTCTCTGGCAGAAGGCCTCAAGTGGTTGTCTCTGAGAGCTAAAGCTACTGCTGTCTAGCAGGATGTGGCCTATGCTAACGTGATGTTGCAGGTGTCGCAGTAAGATGTTGTGTGTTGGTCCTCCTCTAAACGAGGCTGTGTTAGTTTGTGCAACCGGTTCTAAGTCTAGTGAGGATGACCTCTTTATGTCGGTGAGACTGATTTGATGTGTTCCATGTGCCTATGGTTGGTTTTATTGCGTGGGCGTGGTTGGATTTGTGTTGCGTTCAGTTGTGTTGTGTCCATGTTTTCTGTTGGTGTTGGCGAATGCGATGTTGTAGGAGTGCTTTGCAATCGTCTACCGAATATTCCACGCTAGGGTAGGTGTTCGATGCCAAGGCTTGCTTTGCGAGCCGGTCTGCTTCTTCGTTACCTGGGATGTTGGCGTGGCCCGGAATCCAGAGGAAGGAAAAGTTCATGTTTACGTTATGGGCCACGATTTGTTGGATTCGATCAATGATGTGATGAGGACAGTCGTGTGTGTTGCTAATTGACTGTAGGACGGATTTGGAGTCTGAGCAAATCACTACGTTTCTAACTTTTCGCTTGATGAAAATGAAAATAGCGGCCAGAATGGCCATTGCTTCAGCAGAGTAGATGGAGAAGTTATCCGGTAGACGTTTGGAAAGTCTGAGACCTGGTCCAGTGATGCCGATGCCTACCTTAGCCTTAGCCTCGTGTTTCGACCCATCCATGAATATGAGTGATTTGTGATTGTTGTCATCGGCGAACTTGTGAAAGAGGCCTAGAATCTCCCCCGATGTGATAGTGGCTTTCTTCTCCGAGAGCAAGTACTCGACCTTTGGTTGACTGAAAGTCCAGAAGGGCCTAATGGGCGGTCGAGCTGCAGTGGATGGCATTGCGAGGTTAATATCTGAGAGAGCCGTGTCAATTTGAATGCTATATGGTGGAAGTTTGCGCGCAAATCGGCTCTTGTCGTATCTGCCAGCATGAAGCAACGCTGTGCCGGATGATTTTGAATGGATTTGATTTTGATGTGGTAACGGCCCAGGTGTTGTGTCCTCCTGTGGTGGAGTGATGGTGTGTTTGAGTCTACTAGAAGACTAGCTATCGTTGTAGCGCTAAGGGCGCCTGTGGCTGCTCTGATGCAGCTGTTTTGGATGACTTCTAATTTTTTACTCTGACTTTCTGAAATTGTGGAACAAAAATGATGCTGTTGTATTCTATGATGGGTCGAATGATTGATGTGTACAGTCGCAGAAGTGTTTTCCTGTCTCCGCCCCAGCCTGTGCCTGCAAGTGCACGTATTATGTTGACGCGCTTCGCTTCGTGATGTCGGTGATATGGGTGTTGAAACTGAGTTTTTCGTCTAAATGCACCCCTGGGAATTTGAAACTTTTCACCTGCTCGATGGCTTTGCCATCGATTTTAAGTAACGTTTTCGGTGTGGGACGGAGACGACTGTATGTGACAGTGGCCAATTTTCTGCGGACAGGGCGAAGCCCCAGGTTTTGCACCACTTTGCAATGTGGCCTAGTCCTGCCTGAATGTTTTTTTTTCAGCTTTAAGGAAGCATTGTGATGTTGTGATGTTGTTGTAGGACGCTTACTATAGTGGTGTCATAGTTGCTGTTGCCGGATACGCTGGCGTAGTGTATTTAAAGTGGTCTACGACTTGTTGTGGGTCAGTGATGTGCTGTCCATTCACCGTCAGCTGGGGGAAAGGGCCTGGTGGTGGGCGTTTCAGGTTGAAGCGCTTCATCAGGTCCCAGATTCTGCCGGTAGGTGTGAACCTATTGAATTGCGACGCAAAAGACTGCCAAGAGTTTTGGCGTGCTGTTCGAATTGTGTACCGGCAGTGTTTTTGAGATTGCCTGTATGCTGATAGGTGTGCTTCGCACACGCATCTTTTGTATTGTTCGTGGGCACGGCGCCGTGCGGCGATTGCCCTTTGACAGTCCCGGGTCCACCATGGCATAGATGCTTTTTTCCTAGGTTTGCTACTTTTTGGGACTGAATTTTGTGCTGCTGAGCTGATGGCCCTTAGGATTGTCTCTATCTTACTGGCATCTGAAGTTGCTAGGTTGAGGTCCATCTGTTCCTGTAATTTAGTCCAGTCCGCTCTTTTCAAATTCCAAGATTGTCTGAATAGCTTAGTGTGGTGGATAGCGTCCGTGCTGAGCCTGATTGTGATTTGATAGTGGTCGCTCAGCCAGGGAACGTCTGAAACTGACCAGTCAAATAGTGAGCTAAGTCGTGGGGTGCAGCACGTTAAGTCTATGCAAGTGTCCGATCCTCATAAGGTCGGGTTGTGGCGGGTGGCGGCCCCGGTGTTACTAAGTACTAGGTTGTGGTCCGAAATGAACTGGTGAATTTGGTCCCCTCTAGTGTCTGTCTGGTCGCTTCCCCATGAGGGGTGTTTAGCATTAAAGTCCCCCATAATGAGAACTGGTGGGGGGGGGCTGAAGCAGCAGGTCGTTCAGCTCCTGTGGTGTGGGGGTCTCAGCTGGCGGCGAAATGTATAGTGAGATTACTGTGGTTTGGCAATGTGCAATTTTGAGGCTGACTGCCACGCAATTCAGGGGAGTATTTAACGTTACTCGACGATGAGGTATTCTGTTTGCTATGAGTATGGCTGCGCCCCATCTCCTATGTGGGCCGTTTACGTTGTTTAGGTGCCAAATGTAATCTGGAATTTTGTTCCAAGTGGAGTCAGAATCTCAAAAGTGAGTTTCTTGGAGCGCAACGAGTAGTGGTTTTTGTTGTAAGAATTCAGCTTTAAATTCTATGAATTTTCCTGGAATGCCTCTGGCGTTCCACTGGAGAATAAAATCCCATTGCCGAACTTGTAGTGGCTCTCTGTGTTCCTTGACTGGGGTAGTGTCGGTGTCGAGTTGGGGAGAAAGGTTGCATCGATGAACGGAGAGTGTTGGCAGAGTCCCAGGCAGTGGTGGTAGCCTGGACCTGGTCGCACAGGTTCTGGGGGGTGATTGGGCGGAGTGGCGGGGAGATTTGCGCTTGGGAGGCATGGTGGGTCGCTCTGGTGTTGTGGGCTCGTCGGACATGGCAGGAGAAGCAGGTTCTGTCTGAGTGCTGGCCTCAGACGTGGTTTTCGAGTGGGTTTGGGTGTGTGTGCCGGAGGTTGTGGGAGGTTCGGTTTGGCAGGAGATGGTGGCCTTGGGCTTGAGGTTGGTCTGGGTGGATGTGGTGGCCTTGATTCTAGGCCTTGGTTTGGGTCGGCCGGATGGGTGTGGTAGCGGCCGAGGCCCTGGAGGAGGCAGTGGCGGGGGGGGGAAAGCTTCAGGGTGGTGAGGTCGGCCCTGTCAGGTTGGAAGGGGTGGCGCGAAAGGATATGGCCAGTTCCCATGGAGAATGGGTGGGTGCCAATGGGAGATGAAATGGAGACCGGGTCTGGGTGTTGGAGGAGCGACGTTGCCGGGTCTGAGATGGGGTGGGAGGGGAAGCAGCCCCATTCCTCGGTGGGGTTGACGTGGGATGTCGGACTCGCGGTGGAAGGAGTGTGGCAGGAGGCCGGGTCGTGGGTGAAGGGGATGTGGATAAGGGCCAGGTCCGAAGTGGAGAGGATGTGGGAGCAGGTCAGGTCCTGGGTGGGGTGGGGTGGGAAGGAGTGGTGAGCGGTGAGGTCGAGGGGCAGTAGGCCGGGGAGTTCGGGGATAGGTGGGGCGGTTGAGTCGAGGGTCGGACGGGCGGTTGAGGCGGTGGTCGAAGGGGCGGTTGGGGCGGGGGTCGGAGGGGAGGTTGAGGCGAGGGTCGGAGAGGCGCTGAGGAGGGAGTTGTGCCGGGATCCGGGAGCCGGCTGCTGGTGGGATGGTAGAGCTGGTGGGGGCTGGTGTTCGAGGGGGTGTGGGCTTAGGTGTGGAGAGCGTGGCTGCGTAGCTTCGCCCGGTGGTAGGTGCTGTGTGGAGAGGTGCAGTTGTGGTTGTGCGAATGTCAGTGGTATTGTGACGCAGATGCTGTCGTGCTGTTACGTGTGGCACTCGGTGGATTGCCGCATACCGGCACACCTCCCTCTCCTGTGCCCACTTGGGGCAATTGGGGTCGGTGGCGGGGTGCGGTCCTGCACAGCCTGCACACTTCCGTTCGGAAGAGTGGCAGTCGGATGTCGCGTGGTGGCCGGCGCACTGGCTGCACCTTGGAGTTGGTGACGTGCATGCGCGTTCGCCATGTCCGTACCGCAGACAAGACCGGCACCGTAGTGGGAGAGGCACGTAGAGGCGTACCTCGTAGGCCTTGCTCTGTATGTGTACGTGTGATGGCAGGTATTGTGAGTCGAAAGTCAGTACGATCATGTTGTGCCCTGAATGCGCCTCCCGTTTGATCTAGCTGACTGTGGCTGTGGAATCCTTGAGTGCTGAGGCGTCGAAAAGTGCGGCGATGGTGTCGGTAGGTACGCTATCCAACTCTGGGGCACGAATGTAGCCCCGACTGGTGTGTAAGGTGCGGTGTAGGGTGAAGGAGCAGCGCTGGCCGTTAAAGGTGTGTGTATTCAGGAGTGTTTTTGTATCAGCGCTGCTCTGTGTTTGTACTAAGATGTGGGTAGTGTGCGTGTGGATCTTGAAGTGCGTATAATTCAGAATGTGTCGGAGCGTCCTCTCCAGAGTGAAGGAATACTCCTGTGTGATGCTGTGTCTTGTGTTCATGTACACACCTACTAGGTAGGTGCCCTGTGTGGTGCTGGCGGCGGGCGCCATGGTGTTTACGGGTTCGGTCCCCCCCCCCCGCAAGTGTCCCACCTGACTGAAAAAACTACCCGGATTCGTTGCACCCTGGACCGAGCTTTCGCTCTCTGGTCCCTGCCCCGGCCGTAATGGCCCAAGACAGTGGGCTCCGCACCGTTAGGTTTCCTCCGGGGGGTCAAGGCTAGTTTGGAGACAGAGAAAAGTCGGGGATATGGTGAGGGAGGTTTTCCTTCTAGAGTCGCAGGAGTGCTTCTCTACGGTCCCTGGAGCTCTTGGTGTCTTGTTACTTCTGCGGCTACGGGTTTGTCTTCAGCTCAAACCCTGGACATTCCTGCTGCTCTTCTTGCTTGTGCGATGCTTCTTGCTTGTTGGCTTCCTGCGTCCGCCCGTGCGTGCGCCCCGTCCAGCGTCTGGCGCACGACTGTGTATTGACATGATTTTTTTTTTATTACGGTGAGCACTTCGGCCTGCTCAGGCCATTTCGTGCTATAAAGAGAAAAATAAGAAACATTATGTCATGAAAGTCAATTTGCATGTCCTGAATCAAGTTCGTTTTCTTGAGACATTTGAAAAGTAGGTTAATGAGACACGGGTGTTTATCCCCTAATAGTGTGGGCAAAGAAAATGGACGTTGTGTGCACGGCAGTTGTTTGTAAGTGTTTTTCGATGGTCATGGTAGTGTTGACAGTGCAGAAGAACATGTGAAACTGTAAGATGAGTATTGCATGATGGGCATGAAGGTCGAAGTGAAGCAGTATAAATATATCTGTGGGTGAGAAAAGTGTGACCTATGCGGAGCCGAGATAAAACTTTTTCTTCTTGTCTGTTTTTCGGATGTGATCCAGTTATCCAGTTATCCAGTTATCAATGACGGGTTTGATGAAACGTAATTGTGTGTGGCTTGTAGTTTGAGTCCGGTGTTTGTTCCAAAATTGTCGCATGCTCTGTTTTATCGTTGACTTTATAGCTTCGAAATGTTGTGGAATTTGTTATGTTTGGAAGTAGTAGTGATGATTTAGCTAAATGATCTGCTTGGTCGTTCCCTGGGATGCCGCAGTGACTGGGCACCCACAGGAAACGGACCTTGATGCCCATGAAATGAAGTGTTTCTAGTGTGTGATAAATGGAAAGATGGAAATGGTGTGAAAAGGAAAGGGAAGAAAGTGATTGAAGGACAGATTTAGAATCAGAACAAATGACAACACTGCGCAGGGGGTGACAAATTGAAAGGTTGCGGACATAACGAAGGGCAATGAGGATGGCGTGCAATTCGGCGATGAAAATGGACGTCCCGTTTGGCAAGCGATGCTGTTTGGTGCGTGTCCCTGAAACGATGGCATTTCCTGTGTAATTTGTGTCTTTAGATCCATCGGTGAAAACAAAAGGAACGTGACGATACCGAGAACGAAACTGGTTGAATTTTTGCTTGACGTATTCTGGACAAAGCTGTGCTTTTGAAGTGGTGGTGAGATGAAAAATGTGTCGTTGGGTCCTCTGCTACGGTGGTGTAGTTGGTGGAGGAAGAGCAATAATATGTTGAATTTAGTGCCTACTAATAGCTTGCGCCACAACAGCTACAGTAAGGTAATCTTGCACCACAGTATTTTGGTGTTCAGAATATGGCACACCACTACAAAAATGATGATCCCTTTTAAAGTTGCTCTTTGCAAGTGTAGAGGATTTTCGTTGAAAGGAACTGTTCGAATATGGATAGATCATTCAGTTTTCTGTTCAGTACACGAGTACAATTACTGGTTCAGCTGTACAGAAGTGGCAGTAGAGCTATTTGTTGCATAATGCCTTAACACTCGCACGTCCGGTGGTCCGCGTCAACTTCGTATGTCTGGGGGGCAGATGTCTGCCCCCTAAGATCTCTGGAACTATGCTAGCTAGTGACAAACGGAAAGCGGCGTTGGATGGCTGGTGACAGGCTCTATCGAAAGTGTTTCGGTATTTGTTTCGCTCAGGTCAACATTCAGGTCACTGGGTCATCATAGGTAAGATTCGACCAGATCAGGTGGGACTCAGATATTGACACATATCTTAGGACCTGTAACAGATAGAAACAAACGGCAAACGCTATTCGACAGTCCTTGAAATGTGCTACCGACAATAGGCGGTGTGATTTAGGGTCAGGTCAACCGAAACCATGACCTCAGGTCAAGGTCATGAAGTAGCCTAGGGAGGGCATGTAATGTATTAATCGACACGTTTTGGCGATACAAGCACAATGCCGGTACTTTTATCCTTCCAGCTCGATGCAGTGCGATATAATGTGCAGAAATGTGTAGTGATCTCAGGTGACCTCAGATGACCTTGGTGAGGTCACTGAGGAAAAATGTCAGCGGTAATATTGAGCATAGCTTCGAACTACGAGCCACAACAGTTGTGATGTCATTCCGAGAGCAAATATGTAACCAGGAAGCATTTTTATATTTTACCATAGCCCTATAATGGGGGAAGCCCTATAATGGCCGCGACCTGACCTCAGGTCAATGCTACGAAAAAAACCGATACACATGTTATGGTTCCTGGTGGGATCATTAGGTGTCATAAGTTTGAAATCAATCGCCCAATAATTGTGGAAGTTATGCCACCTAGAACTCCGAGTGTAGTTGGGTCACTTCGCCTGACCTGGTGACCTGACCGAGATGACCCAGGGTTTAAAAATGTATGAGGATATGCGGAAAAGATCAATGAGCAGCTATGCGAGGTTTGGCCTTGCTAACCCAATTAGTTTGGCGCAAAATTAGGAAAAACCGGAGGCGGCCAGATATCTGCCCCCGGACGTGCGGGTGTTAATGCATAAGTTATTCTGCTTCGCTTAGATCATCCTCAAAGAGACCACAGTGTTCCTCTATGACTCCTCTTTGCGTGTCTTAGCATAATCCAAAATGCCATATGATATCAACGAAGGTCACCTGTCTACTTCATACCTATGGGCATACACATGTATGCATGCATATATGCATGCATGTATGCATGCATATATGTGGGTATGCATATATGTATGTAGGCATGCATTTTTGAATTTTGCTTACATACACAGAGACGAATCACAGTGGATCACTGTAGATTTTTTTAAAGAACGGTCTATGCAAACCCATGGACGGGTGGTGCCATTCTGATGAGTATCGGCACTTCTCTGGGAGGCTTCAATGCACCCCCTCCCCAGGCAACTGATTTCAGCCTAAAGATACCAAAAGGCACCCTACGCTCATACAAATTTATTGATCAACCTCTACAGAAAGCCAAGGCATCAGCAACAGCCTGAGACTGGACCAGCAGTCATGGGCACAGAAGAATAACCTTGGGTTCTTTCACGACACATTCAGCTGGTAGGTCATGTAGCATCACGGACCTCTCACTGTGCATTACAAGATCCCATCTAAGCGCTTTATAACCGATCTTCATAGTCATGGGCCAATGCTAGGCCTGACATCGTCTGCTGATCAATTCTCTCATTTTCCCTTGGATCTGATGATGGTTTTGTCTTAATTTTATTTATTTATTTCATTCTCTCAAATTGCCCACATTCATCCCATTGGCATTTTGCATGTGTTGAATGTGGGTATCATGCGTGACCACCAGGTATGTAGTGCTAAATGATGTTGGGGGAAATTAGTTATATAATGACTTACAATTGCCACAATGTTGGCTTTATCCCATCATAATTTCAACTATCAACATGGGCCATATGGAGTGTGCCCAAAATCCATTTGGACCAGCTCATTTCCTTCATGTATTCTGGCACTCCCCTCACCCCAATAGTACTGCCGATGTGAAATAGTTGGAAGAATTGTGGGTTTGATGATATGAGCATGACTTTTTTATGCCTGAGCACGAAAGTATATATGACAAATGTACTTATGGTAAATATACGTGAGAGGAAATGTACGTAATAGCAAATGTATGTATAGTATATGCACCTAATCAATTTGTTTAAACGCGGACACGTATGCTCAAATGTACGTACCTTGACTCATATGTATATTTGCTGTTGCATCTTTTACGTTTACATACTGTTGCGCTTGCGTACATTTGTCCATTCATACATTTGCGCTTACATTTGCGCCTACATACTTCTGCACCTACGTACGTTTGCGCTTAGGTAAAATTACGCTTACATGCATATGCATATACGTACATTTTCACTTACGTAAATTTGTGCATATGCAACGTTGTACTTTCGCACTTTTGCACTCGTATATATTTGCGCAAATCCGACTTTTGCGCTTACGTATATTTGAGCCTACGTACCTTTGGGAATACGTACATTTGCGCTTACGTACATTTCCACATGACACCTCTTTCGTTTTCGTGCGATGCTTAGTTTGGATTTTAGAGGGGGTCTTCACCCCCTCCCCCCCCCCGAGACGGGGTGGAAGGATTTGACAGGAAACATCTGTGCACTCTTTATGAGTAGGTAAATATTGTGATATGTAAAATGGAGACTATTCACTATGTGGTGGTACAAAGTGCACTTGGGTGTCTTTGTAGTTCTTGTAACAAAGTATTTACTGTTGAGCAGGGCCTGTGGCCAAAACATATACAGTGAAAAATTGGATCCATCTCTTTGTTATATTATGAGCATAAGGTCATTTTAAGTCTTTTTCTTGCTCTTGAAAGCCTGAAAATGATGTCTGTGAACATTGATAGCCCATACACAAAGAATAGGCAGAGCTATGTGATCAGTCCTTCATATTTTGTATTGTAAACAGGCACATTATTTATGAATATCACCATATTTTTGGTGTTTATATGCTGAACATAATGTGGGAAATATTCAAAGGTATTAGCGTCAAATAAGGTGTCCAGTAAGCAGAACGTGTTCACATAGTATCTACCATTTCCCTAACCAATGCAAGTAGGTAGGTATGCATCTACATATTTTTTGACCTTGTGAAATACCAGCCATAGCCCAGTTTCATCAATGTGCATCAAATCGTAGTTTTCAAATAAAAAGCACGCCTACAAATCACGTTTCACGTTTTTTCCAGTTCCACTAACAAAGTACGTACCTTGGAAATTTTGTCGTAGAATTTCTATGAATCTACGCACAAATTATATGAATCTACGCATGCATCAAATACAAGTAATTATGAAATAACAATACAAAATTATGGCACATGCATAAAGGTTCCACATTATTTTAAATCTTCATGCTGCTATGGGTTGGCTTAGTAAGTTTTTTTTTCATTTAAGTACCTATCTGATATTATTCAGAGCCAGTTCACTAATGACAACATACTTGGTTGCCACTGGCAACCACAGAAGATAAATGATATGTCTGGCATACATTTTGAGACATATGCAACAAATGCTGTAGCTGTGTAATGTTTTTCTTCATAAAATAATAACTAATAAATGTTATAAAGCAATCATATATGTTAAGTATAAACATTGGTCAGAAAACATTCATGATGTTTGGTGTAACCAAGGCAACCAGACAGTTGACATACATATGGTAACACATCATTCACTACACATGTAAAAGAAATTGACCTAATATTGACTTAGAATGGGCATCAGGGAAGCAAGACGGCAGAAGAAGATGGTAATCTTCAAGATGATATTGGAGGAGAAGGATGTGAGTACCATTTTCAATCCATACCACCTATATGTCTTGTTTTTGCAGCTAGGTATGCCTATTATGTAGGTAGGTACTACCAACACAGGTAGACAAGCACCTTAGGTAGGTAGGTAGGTATGTGCCAATCTACCTAGCATGGGCTATGCCAAGCATAGTGGTATCCAGCCATTGTCATAGTTACATAATTGACCAGTGGACAGATAGGCAGTGGCTTAATCAATTTGATTCCCATGATCAGTATGGTCACATAACACACCAGAAATGATCTGATTGTCCAAATTGGTATGCTAAAGAAGTGAGGGAAAATCTGTTCTTATTCACTAGCTGCGCTGTTGTTCTTTTTTTTATTTTCATTAACCATTTATTTTTTGTTTGCAGTTCCTCTTCGGGAAACTGAAGGGGCCCTCAGCAGGCCAAGCAAGGCATGCCAGGTGGGAGGCAATAATGCTGGAGGCGAAAAAGCTTGGCCTGCTGAAGGGCCCTTGCACCGTGCAAGCCTTCACGAGAAGTTTTGTGGGTAACACAATCCGCGCTGCACGAGGTAAGAAGTCCTGTACCTAGGTACCTACCTACCTACCTAAGTTGACAAAGAAATTTAGACAATAGGATACGCGGACCATTCCTCACTCACCACCGAAGATTGTTCAAAACCTCAATTTTACAATCAGCCACAATGTCAAGTCCGAATGTCAGGTGCTTACAATGGTTATTTACCAATTAATAGATGCGTACACAAAATCATCAATCAGCCACGACGAGATTTCGACTTCACACGATTCATTTTCGACTCCGAAAACGACGAACACATGTGGCGCGCTGCCAGCTATGAACTAGCGACTATTGTCAAATACCGCTAGAATCGGCGCCAATTGTTACCCGCCATGGAAAGTTGCCGGCACTTCGCCAAATCGTCATATGCTTTCACTCAATTATAACTTGGCAGATATTTTGAGCCGAATCTTTTGTGAGTGCAAAAGATGGATGTGACAGTAGTTGGGGGTTGTCGGCATCCCTCTAAGCTATTCAGACTGGCCTTGATAATACTCTATGTCTGGCAGCTTTGGCCCTTATAGTGTTGTTTACGGCTCGCAAGTAGGCATGAAAGCAGGTACTTCCTGTACCATAATTATTAAATGCAATACGTCTAACTCGGTGTATTTTTTATTGTTGTTGTATAAACATCGCTTGTTAGTTAGTTATTAGGGCTTAAGGGCGCATCGACTACATTGGTCATGTAGCGCCCTATAAACATCGCTTAATTATATTGAACCAAGAAATCGTTTACATCCACGAGTTCTTTAATGTCAGCACTGCACCCATGGGCGATTTCAGCACGTCATAACCCGGAACATTATGGAAATTCGGGTGACTTTTGGTGAAAAATTCTTATGATATCCCAGGGTCTGACAAAAAACTGCTTTCCACAGCAAAGTACGAGAAAAATCGGCAGACCGGGGCTGGTGGCCACAACCAGCTGGACCAGCTGGAAATCGTCGTCCTCGAAGTGCAGGGTAAGTATAGCCCATACGCAGACTTATGGCGGGGGGTATAGAAGCAAACACGGCAGTGTAATCCTCTATCCCACATTAATACCGCTAGTGATGGCCGCTATGGATATCCCGGACACAACCCGCCGCACGCCGACAGCGGGCCGACATCAGCATGTTTACTGGGCTTACATTTACAACTTACAACACAAATCTCCAGCGAGCTTAATTTTCAGGGCGCCTTCCGTGCGCATATTAAAATTCACCCGATGTCTTTGCTCTGAAGCTCGTAGCTTTCATCTCAGTTTCATCATTGCCCCATTTTCAGGTCGCGTCGGATCTTCCAGCCCCGTGCCCGGCGCGTGGGGTTCTGCTGGAGGCTTCGCAGAGGAACCCTTCCCTTCCCTTCCATCCACATTTCCCTTCCAATCCACCAGTGCTCTCACGGCACAACCCCGCCATGCTCCTGTCACCACCACCAACACCACCGACAACACCAACACCTACACCACCACCACACCACCGACAACACCAACACCTACACCACCACCAACACCACCGACAACACCAACACAAACACCGCCGGCAACACCAACACAAACACCGCCGACAACACCAACGCAAACACCGCCGACAACACCAACATCAACACCATCGACAACACCAACACAAACACCGCCGACAACACCAACACAAACACCAACGGCAACATCAACACCTACACCACCGACAAGAACAACAACACCGCCGCAGATGCAGATTCTTTCTACTCTTTTAATTTAGATATAACAGACATATGGGGGCAGGGGACCGGCCGGCAGGAGGTGCAGGGGGGCAGTGCCGCGAGGGTGGAAAACGAGCGCCTCATGCAAATCCCAGAATTGGAACTCACAGAAATTCAGAGAGAGACGAAATTTAAAATTCTTAGGAAGATGTTCATGGAGGAGAAAATTCGGTACCTGCAGGCAAAAACTAGGAAACTCGAAAATCTTTAAGTTAAAGGACGCTCGTTTTCCTCTTCCTCTTCCTGTTCCTCTATCAATTCCATTTCCTCTACTCCTCCTCTCCCTCCTACGCCTCCCCTCTCATTCTCCCACACCTCGGCTGAGGTATTTGTTGTTATTGTTTACGCTGCTATGTTGTTGCTGAGGTATTTGTTGTTGTTTACGCTGTTGTGACGTGCAGGTAAATATACTTGCTGACTGGCGCTTTCGTATTTGAAACTCATATATGACTTGGAATATTATTTATTGCCAAGATCTGTACCGATACCCTCTAGTTATTACTAGATAGCCCTTGCTATGGCCGCCCGCCGCGCGAGGCCACGCGCCCGCAGGGTTGCCGGCGCCTCTTCTGCAGGCGCAACGTCCGCCGCGCCAGCCGGCACAACGTCGTCAGCCGCCGGCTGATCCGGCAGGGCCAGCCAGTCGGCGTTGTCCCCGCTGGTGAGGCACACGTTGTGCATGATTCCGCATGCTCTGTGAAGCACCAACAACTTATGTCCTACCACAGTTGTATGTCGTACAACACGTGAGGGCACTGGACGGCTCCAAACATGTATTTAAGGGTATACCACATATGTTCCACGCTGAAAGGTTAAATAGTCGGTGAAAAAAGCTAGGTGGGGGTGGTGGCGATTTCGCAAAAGCATATAGCGCCAAATTCATGGTATCTCTAAGCTACCTTATTGTTTGTATTCAATATGAACTCTGCATGGACTTACGACACTATCTGGACGTAGGTCTGTGATACATTTGCACTCCAGTTTGATGTAGGTCACAACCTAGGAACATACCTACCTACTTGAATTTAGGAGCCAAGCCCTACGTATTTAAGCTCTTTGGTCATTGCCACAAATACTTACTCACCGTACTCACTTGCCTGTGGCAGAACCTCATGCAAGAGCTGAGCACCCAGAGTATATTAAAGAACGGGTACACCCAAGTTTAGTAGATTCTCAGATCTAGTATCTCCGTGCCTTGGTGACGTCATATGCTAGAATATGCGATATACTACCAGAATGCGGTAATCTGGCGGATTACGAAATCGTTTAGTAGAATATTCCAAACCTAGCATATTCCTGGCAATTGATGATATAGTGCCGCATACGCGGCAGAAATTTAACATCCTTGATTTTAAAAGTTTATGTGTTCGAAAAGTTTACCGCATTGGAACTAGGTGCACTTGTGTTTCATTTTACTTTCGTGCTTATTGAGTGAGATTAAGAAAGGTAACTTGTCTCCAGATACGTGCACACCTGCTGTAATGTATACATCCCATATTTGATACTGTATTGTCAAGGGCAATTGCCCATGCTGAAGTGTAGCTTTCAGCTGCAGATACCTTTGAAGCGTGACAATAAGTTTTTGTACTTGCAACATTCACATACGCATATTTGTGTGGATGTGCATTAAAAAAATGTTGGAGCCCCCTGATAAATTTATAAATGATACTTAGTGCAATCAAAATGTATAAATTCAACTTATAAATTTATGATTTTGAGAAATTTTGGAGTTTTTGAAGATTTCCGGTGAAGTTCTAAACGGTCCTTGATGAAATCAAAATGCCGAAATTTGATTAATAAATTTGAGATTTTGACAGATCTTGAAGTCTTTAGGTTTTAATGGTTCACAGCTAAATCAATATCTAATCAAAATTACACGACGATCTTCCCTCGATGCTGACAGAAATGCTTACAGAAATCATCGAGGAAATGTCATCGTGTGATTTTGATGAAATTGTATGTTCCTCGCCAGAGCGCTAAAATATTTATATGACATAAATTTTGTCTCAACCTAGCTTATAAATTCGAGGTTGTAAGATATTTAGGAGATTTCGGAGATTTCGGTGCACGGTGAATTTCTAAACGATCCTTGGTGAAATAATAATGTCTAAATCTAACTTCTGAACTCGAAATTTGGAAGGATTTTGAAGCCTTCTTATGAATTTCCAAATGGTCCTTGACGAAGTCAACATGTCTAAATATAACCAATGAATTCGAGTTGATAAGCGATTTTGGAGCATTGTGAATTTTCAAATGGTCCTTGGTGAGATCAGCATGTCTAATTAAATTTAGTACGCCACTGAGTATTCCGCGAAAATAAATTTTCCATTAGAAAAGAGCACATGGTACTATGCCATGATTTACTTTCCCGTATGTTCAGCTGACACGATAAAACAAAGGATGACGGGAAACACCGGGTACAAAGGAGAGAGAACATTCAATTTCATTTAACAGCATCTTCCTTTTCTGTCGAGACTATGCGCACGATTGGCCTTGAGGGCCAGCCGGTCGTCATGGCAACGACTTAGGCCCCGCTCTCCGGGAGTCGGCCGGCCGACCGGTTTTGTGTAGTCTTTTCGTTTACCGACAAGGAAACATACTTTTTCGAGGAGATACAAGTAAAAAGGGTCAGGATTCGTGTGTAGAATTGTTCAGGCATTCGTATGGCGTCAAATGTGCCTATATACAATTAAAACTTCCTGCGTAAAGCCGTGACAAATGTTGGCCGTTTTGGCTTGAGATGCACGCAAAGTGCTGCCGAGTACCGCCTTGGCTACATCACGGGCCGGAACAACTTGAGCGCCCCCCCCCCCATGAGCAGCAACCCTGCAAGAACTTCATCGTGATCCAACCGCAGGGATTCTTTCACGTGTCCGATTACGAACGGTTTTTCTTTTACTACAAAAGGTCAACAGGAATTGTGATTTATTAGCTCATAACAAGTGGTAACAATTTTGAAACAATTTGTACTAGTACATACTAGTACATGTGCTGCCGTCTGTCGGCACTCATGTAAGCTCTGGTACCGCTGAGCGTTTACGGTGTCATCTAGCGGTCGAATGCAGAACTATTTTTGGAACTTATGAAACCGGGTACTTATAACTTTCGGTACTTGTGAATCCACCCTGTCTAGGGGATTTTTGAAGTTACTTGGCAACTTTTGGAACTTATGAAACCAAATCTGGTATATTTTGGAACTTATGACTCTTGGTACTTGTGACACTTGGTACTTATGAAGGCGTCCCGGCGCCAACACATCGCACGCGACAGTCGGAAGGGAAAGGATCAGTCAAGGTCTTGTGTTAGCAGCATGGCACTGTTAAACATGTGTTCAAAGTTGCGAATGGTTATGACGTCATTTAAAAAACACCTTGCATTGATTGATTGAAAGACAGTTTTCAGAACAGAAAATCCTAACGAAGCAAATTTCGGTCGGCGGCCTCCGGGACTCCGGAAGTCGTCTCTTAAAACGGTCAGTTTTTCCCACTATAGGATGGCTCGAAAGCAGGTTTCTGGAGACTCATCAGCCGAAGTCGTAGGGACCGGAGGCCACCATTCAATGCGCAGGCGCGAGGTTTGGCGCGTTGTGGTCGGCATTTCCGCTGGTTGTGGTGTGGTGTGGTATGCGTTCGGGTGTTGTCTGTGTGCTTGATGGTACGAAAAGTGGCTAGTTTATTTGGTAATCATAAGTAGAACAACATGTTTGGCGGATGTTTTATTCAATCTTGTAAACGTTTTTTGTGGTATTTTTGTTCCTTCTGCATGTTTCTGTCGGAGTACATGTGGAGCCCATTCTATCTAGTATGAATCCGGAGTGCAAAAATATTTTAAGAGCTGAAATCTCTTAAGAATTGCCTTAATTCCCACCCTGGGCTAAACACACCGGCCTTGATGGAATATCGGAGCACAGCAGACCTGAGCTGTGGCGACAATCGGTGAAAGTATTTCCTTGGCGCCTAACATTAGGGAGGGGCGAAGTCAAGGTTGTGATTGGGCGAGTTCATGGTCGGGGAGGATATTTTCATTCACACCTGTGACATCAGAATATCACTGTGCGGTTTCCAGTGAATTTGGAACACCTTACTACAGGGCAATTCATTGTGGAATAACACCATTAAACGTCCAAATGGAAAACACGGATAATAATTTTGCGAAGATCATCATGCTACGGATGAGAAAAATCCAGGAAAAGCCCGTTTTCTCCAACCATGAAGTCCACTATGGCGAACCAGGGCCGCGGAGCACACCGTCTACTGTGGCGGAGGAGTACCCAGGAGCACACGGTCCACTATGGTGGACCACGGCCGTGAAGTGCACAACGTCCACTGTGGCGGGCCAGGGTCGCAGAGTATGCCGTCCACTGTGGCGGACCGGGGTCGCGGAGTACACCTTCCACTGTGGTGGACCGGGGCTGCTGAGTCCATTGCGGCGGATCAGGGCCATCAACAGGTCAAATTATATTATGCCATGGTAATGGTGTACCTAGGATTTCCTATTGGGGTGGGCAAACTGATTTGAAATTGTTGCACAGACTCCAATTTTTTTTAAATGTCCACGGACCACTATGTTTGCCAGTGAGCTACTATTCTATTTTATTTTTTGAAAGAATAATTAGAAACCAACTTAGCTGCCCTGTCGAGGGGGCCAAATCTGTCACCATCATTTCTGAATCACCGGATTTCAACACGAACCCCCCGATCCTGTTCAAAGTATATTGAGTTCGTACCCCTTGATAAGTCACCTCACACTGCTGAAATTACACCGGTACAAATCGCAAAAAAAAATCCGATTTCAGGCATTCAGTTTACTCACGCAGGGTCGCTAGAACACCAAGAGTCATGCACATGTACCTTGCGCACCTCGCGCACTCGGTGCATTCGCCACACTACGTGCTATTCTGCAGTCTCTGCTAGGTCCCCAACGTTTTTATAATTGCTGTCACATGATAGTCTTGTGCCATATTTGGCGTGTTGATTTACTGGTATGGCGGTTCGCTTAGAAAATTCGATGAATTCATTCCATGTATTAGTTTTCTTTTTCACACATTTGCTCGTGGTCAAGAAATTATGATGCTGAAATTATAAATTATGATGGTGAAATATGCTTCCAGATTGTCCACCGAGCCGATAGCCTAGCTAGGTGTTTGCTGTTTTACTCGTTGTGTTTTTATTCGTCTACGGATGTGTTTTATAGCTCCGGCCAATTTTTTAGGGGCCTGGCACATATTGGAGACCCGGCTACTTTTTAAAGCTTTGTTGCTTTTTTTGTGCAGCGGTGACGTGCTTGAGGTATCCGTGCGTTTTCGAAGACCCCGATGTCTTTATTTCGTGCCCGAAATTTTTGTTCCTGATTACGACCAATTCGCTCTTTGGGGTCCAACCATATCTTAAGGCCCTGCCACTATTTTGCGAAACTCCGGCTTTGGAGGGCCCGGTACATTTTCGGCCTCCCGTTGTGCTCTCGGGGCTTCCCTGTTTATTTGAGGCGTTTATTTATCCCACATTTGTGGAACCCCAGCATAACCTTGGTTCCTTCGGTATAATTTCCGGGGTCACGGTGCGACATTTCGTTTCCAGGTGCATAGTTCCGGAGGACTCGGAACAGTTTTCTGGGTTCGACGCAACTTTTCGTGGCTTTTTAATGTCCGAGTCTCGGTCTTATTTCTGTGGCACCTGGCACTACAATGTGTCTCGCCGCAATTTTTCAATTACTGTGCGCCGCAATTTTTTAAGGCATCTGCGGCATGTTTAGAGCTCAGGAGAAATCTTCCTGACTCGAACATATATTCTTCGGAATGTCTCCTCATTTTATAGGGCACGGGATTATTTTTTATCAAGTTCAGATGTGTTTTGTGGGGACACGCTGTGCTTGCAGAGGGGTATTTGTGACGCCTCGACTCAAATTTTTGGTACTACCGCCGGAATTCTTGGTCCAATACGCAATATTTGGGGGCATCGTCGCGAGTTATCAGGGCGTGTTGTAATTAGCTCCGCCCTAGCGCGATTTTGGTGGAATCAGATGCAAATATTTGGGAGCCTGGTATAATTGTTACGGTGCTCACTGTATCCACAGCCCGCTACGTGAATACTAGGCTCCCGATGCGAATTTATAGGGCCCAGCGCGATTTTTGGGGAACCGGCGCGATTCTTGGGAGCATATCCCTTCAGGATGGGGGTCAGCATTTTTCCCCTTGGTACGCCAGTGCGGCTGCTCAGCGTTGTTTTCCCGCAGCTGGCACCATCGAGAGTAGAAAGGCCCTTCGGATAATTTTCTTTTCGGGACGTATTCTGATTTGTTTCCGGTGTTCGGGTCGACTCGATAAAGTCCCCTTGTGATTTTTGGCGTCAGGTCTATTTTCTGTAAGCCCCCTGCAGGATATTTTTGGGCCGCAGTACGATTGTACGAGCTCGCGGTGCCTCGTTTTTTTTTCGGTGCCCCAGCAGGATCTTTTCCGGGGTCCGACGCCTTCTTATAGTGAATCCTTGACGCAATTTTTCTGCTAGCAGGGTGACATTCCGGGTAGCTATTGGTTCTTGGGAAGCCAGCAGCGACGTGTGGGGCTCCGGCGCGGCGTTTTGGCCCTAGCGACATTTTCAAATGAAGCAGTCTGAATTGTTTGGTCTAAGTGCGATTTTTTGGGCACGGTGGTCACTTGTTTTGATACCTTGCGTTAGTTTTAGTGGCTACGACACTTCTTTTTTGGGGGGAGGGGGCAACACGTTTTATGAACTTCGGAGCCATTGTTGTGGAACCTTTGGATCCAAGAATGATTTTTCGTGTCCGGTCTGTTTTTCGTTTCCCGGCTGCATTTGTTGGGTGATCCCAGGGAGACTTTTAAAGCCCCGGTGTGACCAGCCATGCATCTAGTGATTTGCAGGAGCCCGAACGAGAATTCTTGGTACCCAAAGGCTCAACGTGATTTTCACGAGGCACCGGCCCGACCGTTTGTGGCCCCGTCGTAATTTTCTTGAACACCACAACACCCAGCAGCAAACTTCTGAGGCCCAGCGTCATTATCAGGGGCTTCTGGGCGACTTTTTGGGGACACCCAATGTGAATTTCTGAGCCACGGTGCGATTTTTGGGGACCAAGAGGGATTTCTAGGGAGCATGACGCATTTCTTTTCCTGAGCTCGGCGGATTCTTGGGGGCCCCACAACCTGTCAGGAAATGCTCACAATGCCCCCATTCGGTATGCCACTGCAATGCAATGCCGCAAAGAATCCATGGATAGTTCATCTGTTTCATCACTCACACGTGAGTTAAACTCCCAAATTCTTCAGATAGTTTGAGGAAAGTCAAACATCTGTTACATGGATTGGCAAGGAAGGAATATAAGGCAACATGAATACCATGGAATTCAGATAACAGTAGTTATGCTGCAATACATACCTTCCCGCAGGCTGCTTTGGAGATGGATGCGCTCGTGAAGTTTGATCAGGGTTGGAGATGGAGGTGGATGGAGCAGCACTGTAAAGGATATAGCATATGGTTCAAAGAACTTATTTATGTGTCCCTTTCTGGGTGTCATTTAACCTCCCAATTGAAAAGTATGCATCTCCAGAGGAAATCAGCGGTCACATCCTGTTCAGCACATTAATGAATACTCCATTTTAAAAAATCAAAGTAGTCAGAGATTGCCATAAACTGAAAAACGACCCAAAAAGCCAGGCAATATTGCAGTTTAAGGTAACCACCAAACAAGTTTTCCACACATTTTACCTCCTTGAAGCATGCGAAGGGGTCACGCTACGTTAAGTCAGGAGAGGTTGGGGTTTGTTGTGAGGAATTTTTGTTGGAGAAAGCAAAATTAGAAGAAAAAGATACAAAAAAGAGTTCATGCCAGTTTAGATTAGGCTAGGTGAGGTTTTTTGAAGTTGAAAATAGTTTATAAATTTGATTGAGAATTTGAATGAAAAGCAATTCATGTCTTGCATGGGAAGTAGGGCCAGATTATGTAAGATTATCTTACATCTTTCTTGAACTTTGTTTCATGCTACGTTACTGAATTCCACATCCTCTTGGGTGCTACTTTTACTCCCAATTGATAAGTATGCACTTATAGAGGAAAGGATGGTAAATTTGTACTTTTAAGTGTTTTATGAATGTTTGGAATTTATATTTGCAATGCAATGTTTATGGATGTGACTAAGATGATGAGACGACTTATTTTCTGTACAAATGGGCTTTCAGTTACGCAACATGGCATAAAACTAAATGTATCAAAAATATACCATACCCTAACCTAACATAGCCTAACCTGGTTTCGGAGAAACTGATGGTAAGAACAAAATTGTGAAATACATCAGACGATTTATTTTACTTCCTTGACATTTTACAAAGGAAAAAACCTCACTCAACCGAACCTAACAGGATTGTTGTGCTTTAAGGTGGTAGCAGGACAAGTTTCTACCAACATTTGCTCTGTAAAAGAAACAAATTGGCTAGGCTTGGTTATGTTAGGTTAGGTTGGGTGCTTTAAGTTGGAATGTTCGCAAAACTTCTCCCAAATTAAAAAGAAAATGCAGTTTTTTTAAGCTGCTATGTTGTATAGTTTAGGTTGGGTTAGGTTTTAAAAATTAAAGAAGAAAATATTCTGCTTTACATTTTTCAAACGCATTTGTTGGTTTCCTTTTTCAAAATGGATGCTTGGTTATTGCCATGTTTTTTCCGCTTTTTTATTTGTGATCCTATGTCACCTAATTCAAAGCCCTTTTTGGTGATACTTTGCTCACCACCTGAAAAGTAGGCATTTGTACAGAACCTATGTGGTCCATCATCTTAGTGACATTAATAAATATTGCATTGAAATGATAAATTACATGAATTCCTAGAACGCCTTAAAACACGAGTTTACCAAAATGAGTGATCACAGCAAGTTCATCACACTTCTAAACATGGCATTTTAAAAATCGGAGAAATCAGAAATTACCTTAAGCTGTAAATTTACCGAAGTGTGCCAATCCCTGACAACATTGATGCATAAATAAATGCAACATTGAGTGCCCCAATCCTGGGCAGAGAAAGCAAAGAGAAGAAGAATACAAATGTAAATAAATGCAAACTAAACCAACTCTTCTTGAAGACAAATATGGTAGTTATATGGTATTAACATAGAAACCCTGATCACAAATCAGAAAAGACCATGGACTAGACTTGTTGGAGCGTACCTACCAATTTCTTCATCCACAATTCCTTTGAGAATTAAATATCAGCAAATAGTTTTAAAACCACGATAAATATCAGCAAGTTGTTTGATAACCATGTCAATCTGCATATGTATATCAAAGGGTATGGAGTACAACAAAAAAACGAATCAGATCGACGTCACATCAGTTTGGCCACCGGGTTCAACACTGCGCGCAATTGCACCACAACTGTCTTAGCTCTGCCATATTTGTCGATCGCAGCCGCAAATTGAACTTTAGACTCTGTGATTTATATAACTTGAACTTTAGACTCTGTGATTTAGATATGTGATTTATATTTATATAGAACATATTATCCTTGGATGCTACGAATTTTGATCTTCTGAAGAACGGCCATCTCATTTATTTGGTGATGAGGTCTGACCTTCTATAACTACTCTTGTAAGCTACGGCTTAGTACCTGCCTGCTTGCTTTCTTCAAGCATAGAAATTATAAGTGTGCATGCAGCTTTTTGCTCCCTTTTTCTTTCATGGTATTATCAGATATATTGGGTATTATTGGCTGTCATGCCCATATTATTATTGAATATATGCACATTGCCATTAGGCATACAGGTGGGTAGGTACCTACCTAGGTAAATATCAAGCTTATGGTGTGACGGGTTGGCTCTGAAGATAAATATAGTCTGTATATCCTCTATCTCAATGACTGATTGTTGTTGATGACCGGATTATGTGCATGTTTGACACTGACCGGAAATTAAGAATAGAATGAATTCAGTTCAAGTTTCATATGCATGTGCTTTTGCTATTGGCCATGTGTGCAAGCATCATTATGGCAATGCAATTTCTGTCTAGTGGCTTTGCTAATTTTGTATACCATCTTGTTTAAAATGCATCAGCATCACCTAATCTCAACGTTTTATGATGTGAGCTATGCTTGTGAAGTGGAAGGAAATCCAACTTCATTGCTTTTTTCCACACAATGTAAAATTTTGCAGCAAGAAGTGGATAGTCAATCCACTATCTAATCCAAATCTGTTCCATTTCATTACAAAGTGTGTTGGTTGGCATCAACCAAGTATTCGAAGTAGTATGGTCCTATTAATTTTTTCCTTTAGCTTTCTTATCAGCATAAATATAGCAGTGGTTATTGGGGGCCCAAATCAATATTGAGGGAGCCAAGATCAACCTTGTAAAAACCTTTGTAAGTAACCTTTGACCTTTGTAAGTAGATATCATATCAAGAAACCATACTTGATGGTTAGTCAAGTACTAGCTGTGACTCTAGAGAAGCACTTCGGTGTTATTGTGAACACAAAATTGTATGCATCATATTGTGTCCACAAATTATGGGCAACATACAACAGAAGCAATAACAAAACTTTAGGCCACATTTTAAATAGTGGAGCTTGATCCCCTATAGCTATGGAAAAAGTTGGGAAGAGTGCAAAAGAGGATTAGTAATTTGAGCAGCCTAGCATATGAGACAAGATTAAACAGATATGAAGGTGTACACTTAGATACAGAAAAGTAAGGGAGAATGTCTCATCAAGGTATTTAAATTTATGCATGGTCAACAACAGATACATATCTAGGATAATACAAATTATACAATTAGTTATCAGAGACCACCAATTCAAAATCAAAGTGAATTATATCAAGATAAAAACAAGAGTCTTTCTTTACTAGCAGGCTAGTTAGCACGCGCCCTGGAGGGCCTCTGAAAATAACGCGCACTGGAGGGGGGGCGGATTCCGCCCCCCCTAAGATCTCAGCTCCTATGAATGCTAGAGCAACGAAATTTACAGGGTGGATGGGCACGATAGTGACCTCTATTGTGTGCAACGTTCATGACCTTAGGTCAATATCTTCAAGGTCAAATGAGGTCAAAATAACAAAATGTTCTGCTTTTCGTGGCTTGGCTTGACATTGTTATGGATCGCTGTGGTTGTGTTTAAATGCTCCAAAATTGGCATTAATGATGTTTTGGACATTACTAATGATGCAATACAGACGTCAGATCCGCCATTTGACCTTACGTCACCTATATATGAGCACTTTATTAGGTCATTACCTCCTCCAGTTACCGGAACCGGGCTCCCATCCCGACTGCTCCGTTGGGCGGCTCGGCACAATCGGCTTCGCAAATAAAGGAGTGAAATACATGAATAAAGTATGGAAATGCTTAGGCACACAATAACAAGCAGTAGATTTCGGGATGCATAGGGAGTAACATGTAAAGTGACATCAATCGCATGACAGTCATTTGCATTTATGACACATTCCAGTTGACCAAGTTTGGTTCCATTAGCCTATCATGAACTTGACCTGACTTGACCTCGGCGACCTAACATGACTTTTAAATTATATAGCATAACAATATGCATCAAATAAGTCGCTAGTGTTGTCAAGAACACTTCCCTATTGGCAATATACGGGAGGCGCATCAGCGCCGATTTTTGTGGTCTGGCGCTGCGAATTGTTTTTAATTTAACGGCCCCTAACATGAAAACGTCTCGGCCGATTTCCACTTTTCTTGCTTTAAACATTGCGCCGGTCATTTCTAAGCAGGTACGCGAAAAATGTGGCATATATCGGCCGGTACAATATGGAGTTATGTACGAAAAATCGGAAGGATTGGCGGATTTCGCCATACCCCCTCTAGGGCGTGTGTTAACCTGTTATGAACTTGACCCGACTTGACCTCGGTGACTTGACATGACTCTGGAACAATGTAGCATGACAATGTACATCAAACAAGTCGCTAGTTTTGCCAAGAACACTTCCTTTTTGCTAATATACGGGAAGCGCATCAGCGACGATATTTGTGATCTGGCGCTGATAATTTTTTCTGACTTTTTCTTACTTCAAACAACGCGCCGGTCATGTATTGGCAGGTACACAAACAATGGCGCATATCGGCCGGTAACATCTGGAGTTATCTACGAAAAACCGGAGGGGTGGGCGGATTTCGCCCCCCCCCCCCTCTAGGGCGCGTGTTAACATTGGAACCAGCTATCACCAGCAATCTATAAAAAAAACAGCATAGACTGGAATCAAAAGGAGAAAATAATTTCCTTTTCATTATTTCATGGATAATTACTAATCGACAAATGTTGTGGACAACTAGTTCTTAATGTCCACAAAGTGTAACCAAGATGGCACCTGTCAGGGCCAAAAGGAACATTTTTATGTGGGGGGGGGGGAGGCAGTAGGATGTGCTATGAGACTGAAATGTTTTCTACTGGGGGAGATGAAAAGATGCCAGACATTGCCCACCAGCTTCAAAGTGTGGGGGGACTGCCCTGTTCCTATGCCATTGGCAACTGTGGCTTAACTGTGGCATTATCTTTCAAGTTTCTTTAGCTACTTCTTGGGTAAATTCATAGTTTCGTTTAAACTTGTCATCATGCCAATATAATTGAGTGCTGGATCCATAATTCCTGCCCTGTCCACACCATGCAACATGTTAAGGCTCCTCCCCTTTAGGGATATTCAGCATCACATAATTTAGTCTCAAATAGGGTCGGATACAGGAATTTACAGGGTGTGTGGCTGAGCTATGGGGCTGGTGGAGGCTACAGATGCGCTCGGGTGGCACTAGCTTGCCTTCCTAGGAAGCGTGGACCAAAGGGGAGGGGTGTACTCCGACCTCACGGATGGGCGGCACTTCAACAGTAGGGGATGGAAAGGAGGCCAGAGGGGTAGCATTCCAGCAGATGAGGTGGCATTCCCCTTTGGGCATGGCGGGCGGCCCATTCGGCCTCCTTAGACCTAATACCGTCTCCCCCTGCAATATCTATTTCAGCCTCATTCAGCTCTGAATCTTCCCCCTCCCAACGAAGTAGAACAACCTTAGAATCCACTGGCCCTACCTTGATCATGTGCTTTCCTTCGAACAGCACACGCAGATCTGCCATTAATATATCACCAATGTAAATTGAGATATCCACCATCTTCATTGTACCACACATCTGTGCAACGTAGGCTGAGGTGGTTTAAGGTTTACTCCGGTCAAGGCAGTACACATAGACCTCGCGCTGCACTGTACGCACGTGTATGCCAAATGGAATGCTATGAAAACAACTGAATGTAATCAAAATTCAGCGCAGCGATTTTTTGCGCTTTCGTGACAAATTATAGTGGCACAGGACACAATGCACACTTCGCAATTTTTTATATTTATCCTGCACGGCTAGGAGGCTATTATACTGGAAAGGACTTAGAACAATATAAAGAATGCCATGAAAAAAATAGGATCAAATATTTCCACTACAAGGGAGAATTGTGGCATTCAGGTTGTTACCTGTGACGAATGAAAAAGTCAGTGAGCTATCGACAAATGGCAATTGAAAAACACCATAGTTTTCACTTAAATGTTCACATGTCGAGTATTTTTTGTGCTCAAATCAGAAAATGAACTTGAAATAATTATATTCTTGTTCACTTATAGTATTCCCTTGCCATATCACCAAGGAACTGGTCTTCATTTGCAGTATACTTTTCAAGCATCCACACATCAGGAGCTCTTGCGTTGTAAAAATATAGCATGTAAGGAAAACCTTCGGAAGTGGTTTCGTGCTAATTGTCACGTACGGAGAGTTGGAAACTCCCAGTTGTTGTGCGATTTATTCCTAGCACTTCCGTATATCAAGCCGCGCGTTTACCTGGATTTTTCATCCTTCAGACTGGCCGAAAAAGCCCACAGATGAACATATGAATAATTCCTAGTACCGCGCGCGGCAGAACGCTATTGCCCTCTTATGATGTGTAGAAAATGATGAGACGTTCAAATATTTGCTTTGATCTTTGATTTATCCATCATGCTCGCCAGTATTCATCCACAAATTCCCCTGTATTTTCATGTGTTTTTCATCCTCCTGGAATGTGCCAGCCTTAGGATGAAATTATTCATCCCATGTTCTTGATAAACAATGTTTGCTAATATTTGAAGTATTTGTGAAATGTATTAATGTAAGGTGATGAAGAAACAATTCTAATTTTATTTCTCTGTTTAGATCTGAAGAGAATCATATATTAATTTCGGAACATTTTATCAATTTTATTTTTCTTCAAAATACATGCCTACAATTGTGACGCGCACAAGACTTCTGAAAACAAACCTGAGCCCTCGTAAGTCGCTGAATAGGATCGAGGTTTGGGTATTTTTGTATTTCTTAATGTATATTTGTATGCCTGTATTTTTTGCCTGTAATCAGTGCTGAGATGATTAGACTAAATTCTTTGCCTGTAGACTTAGTCATGATATTCAACGCTGTTAATGGTTCAGCGCATGGGTGGATCCAGCCAGCCCGTTGTCATTCAGCTTGGATTGTGTAAGATTTAATAAATCGCTGACGCAAAATACCTGATTTATATGGTTTAGGTGCAAGCTCTAGTTGAAAACAATACTTTTACTTCAAATAAAATGTTCCCTGTTTTTCTGAAGAGCTTGAGTAAAGGATGATTTCAGTTCAAATCAGGATATATATGCTCGTGGTGCCCCATCACGTTGCACCAAATCCCTCCTGCATTTGCTGATAATTACTTGGGTTTGGCCAATGTCATGATTCAGCCCTTAAGTGTGTCAGCTCAGCCGAATTTCTGGTTATGCTAGAGCTTTACATGTTTTTTTTTAAAGACGCATGGTATGAGTTTCTATTTCATGGATTCATGCATATTCATAGATTGCTGCACTTATGTTCATGCTATATAATCCCCTGCATTGTGAGGATACACTGTGAACTTCATGCCTAGCTTCAGGAAGATACACATCTAGTCCATTATACAATAATTTTCAACCTGCTAGGAACATCTTCCCTGCAGGTCCATTAGGTTTTGCCATGATATGCATTTGTCTCAAAGCCCATTCTATATTCACCTGAGAGTGAGACTATTGATGGGTCCTGGAAGAACAAAAGACAAGGATGAAAACATTGCAAACATGTACTTTATTTCCATCACAACAACCACCATCTGTGTTTGTAAAATGTTTATGAAAAGATGAGTCATCACCAAGGATGAAAACCTAAAACTTCTATTAACTGTGACTTTCCATGCAAAATGGCCAATTTTTTAACTGGCTTAGGTGGCATGGCATGCTAGTTAGTCATTAGGGCTTTAGGGCGGATCGACTCCATTGGTTATGTAGCGCCCAATGGCATGCCACATAGCATCCCTTCTAAATGTTATAATTATTGTTAGTTATTTGATCTTAAGGGCGCATCGACTGCGTCGGTCATGCAGCGCCCATAACATCGTCAGTGAAACAGGGAGATGCAATCATCAGTCGACATTTGAATGGAAGTCACATAATCAGACAGTGAAATAAAACGAATATCAGTCAGAATCACACGTACTGGGGTGAAATTCACTGTGGAATACGATTACCGCCCTGGATAGATGACAGCAAGTCGTATTTATAAGAGAAACTCGAAACAGCCGTCCACTCCGAACCACACATGACCCATCAGACAGTGAAAGCAAGCGAAAATCAGTCAGAAAGACAGGTCATGGGGTGAAATGCATTGTGGAATACGATTACCTCCCTGGATATATGGCAGCAAATAGTATTTGCGCGAGAAACTCGAACAGTCGTCCACTCCGAATCACATAAGACACATCGCCTAGAATGTTTGCCATTGTCATCATGGACACTTATCTTCCTAAGTATCGTCGTCGTTTGGCTGAGAAACGAGGGCACACCTTATGAAAATGTCGCACTGTCAATAGAATACCACAGCGAGTGCAGATTGGTATCTCCTCATTCCGCAGCAGGTGACCGTGGGTGGCATAGTCCAGTACGCATCCTGGTGAGCACCACCTCCTCCTTTCGTGAAACTCCGAAAGATGACTCCCAGTGACCCCGACTTGGCTTGATGTTTCTAAGTTTGCTTTCGTCGTTTGAGTCCCAAAGTTGTTGCCACTTTCCTGGAAAAACAGATTGATTGTATGGCCGAGATGTGCTGCTGGGAGAGGAAGCGCACGGGTGAATTCGCTCCGCGCAGCACGCTTTGCTGATTGGTCAGCCAACTCATTCCGGGATATTCCTGCATGGCTGGGTATCCAACAGAGCGTTATATTTTTATCTCGCTTAAGCTTAGTTAGGCACAGTAGAACATCTTGCACGATTGGGTCGTCCGGATAAAATGTCTGTATGGCACGAAGTCTACTGAGAGAGTCTGAAAGTATGGCATGGTCGACATCGTTCCCTACTTCGATGAAAGACAGAGCCTTTGTGATTGTCATGAGTTCGGCGGTGTAAACTGATGCGTGAGGAGGCAGCGTAAACGATGTGGTCGTGGTTCCGCTTACAAAAGCACAACCAACACCATCAGCAGTTTCGGCCGAAGCTCGTCCTTAGATGTCACAGACAGTGTTTTGTCCACTGACTGCTGCACCAATTCCCAAGGTGGGACTGGTAACGATACCATCCTTCGAATACAGCGCACCTGAATGCCGCTCCTTTCCACCAGTTCACGTAACCGCACACAGAAAGGAGGCAGAACATTCCGACGTGTAACGCAAAACAGCGCAAGTGCACGGCGTCCGAACAGGGCATTGTATGCCGGATTCATGGGGGGCTGTCTCACCCAGCAGGCATACCGTAGTCCCAGTTTATCCCGTCTCAGGGCGAGCGGTGCTTCATTAGCATCTGCCAGAAGGCTTGCTCTTGGAGCAGTACGGAATGCTCCTGTGGCTATGCGCAAGGCTGAATGACAGACAGTGTCGAGAATGCGCTTGCTGGAGGCACTGGCACAGCCATAAACAAAGGAGCCATAATCCAGTTTCGAGCGAACAAGCGATCGGTACAAGAGTAAAAGTGTAGCCCGGTCCGCGCCATAAGTAGTGCGGGCGATACACTTCATAATATTCAATGTTTTCCAGCACTTGTCCCGTAGCGATATCAGGTGGTTCTTGTACATGAGTCGGGAATCAAATAAAACACCTAGAAACTTCGCTGATGACTGAAATGGGATCTGGTCTCCGTAGAGGTGAATTGTCGAATCTTGCCAGGTGCGGCGGCGACAGAAGTGCACTCCAACAGTCTTATGAGTAGAGAAGCGGACGCCGTTCATGTTACTCCAGTTCCCTAAACTGGATACAGCGAGCTGCAGCTGTCTCTCCATAGAGCATGGACGTGAGGCGGAGCACCGAATTGCGACATCGTCGACAAAAAGCGACCAACCGACACCGCAGGGCAGGTCGTCTCCATTGTCGTTGATAACCAACGCGAACAAGGCAACACTGAGGACGCTTCCCTGGGCCACTCCGCTGACTTGTGTCAGCCGTTTCGACATCGTGTTTCCTACACGGACACGGAATGTCCGATCGGTTAGAAAATCTGCAGGAAACGTCCCATAGCGCCAGGCACCCCACACCCCCACAGTTTCATAAGTATGCCATGTCTCCATGTTGTATCAAAGGCGCCTTCAGTATCGAAAAGCACTGCTCCCAAATGTCGCCTTTCCTTGAAACTAGTACGAATCAGGGGGTCGAGTGTTAGAAGATGATCAACTGTGGGTCTATTCTTTTGAAATCCAGACCGGACGCTGGTGAAGATGTTCTGGTCGTCCAAGAACCACGTGAGGCGTGCATTCACCATCCTCTCCATCAGTTTGCAAAGACATGGAGTGAGGGAGATCGGTCGATAGTGCAGAGGGTCAGAGCCAGTCTTGTTCGGCTTCAGTATGGGAATGACAGTGGCTTTTCGCCACGAAGACGGAAATCCACCGCTCTCCAAAAGAGTGTTAAAGCTTGACAAAAGTGCCGTGAGTGCGTTTGGTGGGAGCTGTCTCAGCATCTCATTGTGGACACAATCGGGTCCGTCGGATACGCCGCGTAGTGTAGCTATTTTAGACGTGAGTTCGGCCATTGTGAATGGTTTGTTGTATGCGTACCTCTCAGGTGTCGTGAAGTCGATGGGTGAGGCTTCGCACTGAACTCTGTGTTGCCTAAAACTGGCGTTCAGATCGCAGCTCAGACTTCGGTTAGCGAGAGCTCTTGCGATGGTGTTTGCTACGTCTAGAGTATCAGCGATTGTATCGCCACCGACGTGCAGAACAGGGAGTGGTGTTGAGCGAAAGCGTCCAGAAATTCGCTTTATCTAGGACCATACAGATCTAGCAGGGGTGGAGCGGTTCAGCGTGCTCACGCATTGTTTCCATGACGCCCTCTCGGCTTCGCGTATCGTACGCCGTGCAGTCGCTCTGGCTTTTTGAAAGATCAAATTGGCTGTGGTACTGTCCCGGTCAAATTTTCTGAAGGCGCGTCGACGGGCACGAATCATCTCTCGGCATTCCTCATTCCACCACAGTACTGGTGCACGCCCGGGATTCCCAGTGGTGCGTGGAATGCACCCTATGGCACATTCCAAAAGTAGAGATGTAAAATCCTCTACAGACACAGTATGACCATTATCGTACAGACTAAAAACATCTTGAAGTCGTGCCGCGAAATCCACCCAATCAACGTTTTGAAGCTTCCATCGTTGTGGCCATGTTCCAAGGATGGCGTCATGTGTGAATTTAAGCCATATAGGAAGGTGGTCACTGCCTCTGGGATCTGAGTCGACTGACCAGTCGAGAAGCTATGCCAGGCGCGGACTGGCCACACTGAGGTCGAGTGCGGAGGTGCTGCCTGATGGAAATGTTATATGGGTGTGTGCGCCTGTATTTAAAATACACAATGATTCGTTGATGAAAAACAGCCCGAGGAGTCGCCCACGTGCGTTGCTGGAAGCACATCCCCAGATCGTATGATGTACATTAAAATATTCCAGAAGTAAGACAGGCGGAGGGTGCCTCTCAAGTAATCGTACGAGTTCCACAGGGCTGACAGGTGTGCCCGGGGGAGGTACAAGAAGTATATGCTGATGTAGCGATGTCCGATGCATACATGTGCCGCCACTGCTTGCAAGTTGGTGTTCAATGGCAGAGGTTGCGCAGCGACACTATGGTGGACAGCTGGCAAAACGCCTCCATGTGCAATAGTGTCGGTTTGGTGGTCTTTTCGAAGAACCTGGTAGTCCTTCAGATAAAACGAGATTCCGGATAAAAGCTTTGTCTCCTGCAGACATACCGCTACCGGAGTGTGCACAACACTCGTCATGACTAGGAGTTCTTCCAGACTGGTCCTCACACCTCTGCAGTTCCATTGTAAAACTTGGGATGACAGTTGTCTTGGTGTGACTAGAGGGGTGACTAAAAGGGCTATGTATGGTATCCTGCGTGCGCCTTATTGCCGAGGGACCGTCTCAAACAAAACGCAGACGAAGTGCATTATGGAGGTGGGACGGGCTTGGTGTTTTCGGATGCCCTCGGGTGATCCTTGGGGCGTTCCGCCCGCCAGGCGGTGATGGTGTCCACGGGGAGCTCGCTTATGCCCTGCCGGGGAAGGCCACGGTGCGACTTTCTCGCCACCGTGGGGTGGGGTTGGCGGCTGGCCCATGATCCTCTCAGTCTCTGGGGTACATTGGGGACTGTCTCTGATAGTTGGGGTCGGTGGGGGTGTCGCCTTGAGGGCTGCCCACCCACTCGGGAGCTCGGTGAAGACTCCCTGGAACCGGTCCGTGATGACCGGCCAGACGCGCCCATGTCGGGCGCCCCCCTGCGGACATCGACCGTGAGACGTGGTCGGGTCGCCGGAAGAACGACCACTGGTACTGTAGGGGTGGCGGCTCTGCCGTCGGTGGGGTGTCCGGGGTGGTGGCGGGTGTGGGTGGTGTGCGGGGTGTGGGTGGGGTGGGTGAGGTGAGTGGGGTGGGTGGGTGAGTGGGGTGTGGGTGTGTGAGGGGCGAGTGGGGTGTGGGTGTGTGTGTGTGGATGAGTGTTTGGCGTGTTCCGACCCAACCTAACCTAACTGTAACTGGTATGGTGTGTGAAGTGGGTGTGGACAATTTATTCTTGATGCAGCCTAAATTCGAATGGAACTGGAACTGATTGAACTACCTGAACTGACTTTTTGGGGGCTTGACCTAACTCACTCCTTTGTTCATTGTGCCTATGTCAGTGGTGTATTATGTTGTTTTTCACCGCCAATTCCACCACACATCCCCAAACCCCAGCCGTCGTGATGTTGGTTTGAGTTGCCGTCCCTAACACGAATTTATATATGTGCGAGGTCAAAGTTTTGGGAACACCATATAGGTAAGTGAGAGTCTTTAGCCAGATTATAATGAATACGTTGCATGAGAGAATTGATGACAATTAAATTTGTCATTGGTTTGAATGACATGTCCGTGTTGGGACTTTTTGGGCGCTAGTATTAGTATAATTTTGTGCAATGTTCCGCACGAAATAGGTGCCTGTGTTGAGCCCCAAGCGGCTTCCGCTGATCCTTAAATCTACTTACTCACGTTCATTCCCTCCATTCACTTCGCATTCCCTCGCCCCATTCATGCTCTCCTTATCAATTAATTGATTGCTTGGTCCCAAAATTTAGCTCCCGAACCCCCCCCCCCTTTCAGCGGTACACAAACACATAGATGGACAGACCAATGCTTTAATTTTGATGGTATTACCGGGCCGAACAAGTAAACCTTTCACTGCCACTCATGGCTGGCCTAGCTATTATTGACAGCGTTTCTCGCCTGGACAAAGTCTTAACTGCAACGAGGGGGCTCATCGTACTGACTCCGAGGGCTGATACAAGTGCTCTGATGTCTCTGACCGACACACCTAACCTTAAGTTCGATCGATGCCGCGCCGGGCCTTATTCGTCGTACACTTGCGACCAGGTCTGACATATCCGACGGGCGGGCACGGATCCCTACCACGTTGGGCACGTACCCGGTCGACTTATATCCTAGCCAGCCCTACCTCTTTAGCCTGGGGTCTTATGGCATGCCAACCCGTCCATCATGCCCCTCGAACTGTCTGCACCAATCGTGCCCACGTGCAGAGTTCGGGGGTGCACAAACCACCGGGCAATGTTTTGCCTATACCCTATAGTCCGGCGCCAGACTTCCGGCGAACGCACTGTGGTGGCCCATTTACCAGCCCCTCCCACATGCATACCATGTTCGCCACCTCACCTGCACCTCTGGATCGCAGAGGCCAGCGTGATTTTGCGGTCAAAGATCCAGAGCAGGTGAACTAATGCCCCCGAAATGTCCGTTCATCGTACCCTCTGGCAATCAGGCCTTAACGAAATGCGCGTCATATATATAACAGCAATAATATTCTAGGCAATTTAACTGGCTTCAACAGTCACCACCATCGCCCGGAAAACGTTCTGTCCATAGGAGGACGGCTCGCAGATCGGCTGCCTCGCTTATAAATTTACTTTATAGTACAAATTGATATCATGCACATACCCAAGCATAATTGTGTAGATAATTCCACTTTGTCGGAAAGTACTCGTGGTATGATCTCCGTCTACGGGTCGGCTGTTGATGACCCAGTCAGGACGAGAAGCGCGGCGGGCACCCCTCATCACCCGCGTCACAGCCGCCATTTCAATTCTGGACGTAAATATCCTCCCCTCCTCGCGCCTGGTCGCTGAGGTATTTACTACGCGGACACCGTTTGAAGCGCCGTAGGTCTGACGTCATCCATTGCTGCACTCTATCTTATTTTATCCGGCCCTGCTCTACCGCTACTCCAGTCCGTTACTGCCGAAATGCCACCACCGGTCTTTGCTGATGCCACTTAGAGAATTTATATTCTTACTCTAATATATTTGCCCTTACATACACCGCATCGCATCGCATTGCGCACACACTGCTCAAATACTTCCCGCCATCTCCCACATCTCCGTCCACCTCGCAAGATAACCCAATTGGGGTTGACGCACCCTAAAACCCTAAGAATAATAATAATCCGTCCACCTCCTCCCATCCTAAACTTATCCTATTTGGTCCCCCCCCCCTCCCCATGAGACAGGTCGCTCCCAGCAATGAATTTGGTGAGAAGGCAGAAGCTGCGGAAGAGAATTTAGGTTGATTCGGAAAGGTTTGGGGAAAAAGGATGGCATGCCAGAAGTTTAGCACTCACATGTCCGATGGTGAGTGGCGAGTGGCCTTGGCTGAATGCTTCTTCTCCTCCATCCGAAAACTCACCCATCGGGCCACCGCTGGACGGCCCTCAGGCGTCGGTCCGACGTCCACTTCCGCGCGTCTTCCAGACCCTTCTCCCTGCGTCTCTCCTTCCTTTCTCCTCCTGTCCTGTTCTGTTCTGTTCTCTTGAATTTGCTATTGCTCCGCCTCTTTTTTTCCTGTACCCACTCCCAGGACTTCGGGGTGAGCTCGCGCTTTTGATTGGTTCTTGGCTTTTGCCGCCTGGGGCCTTCATGGCGTTCTATATTTTGGGTGGTGACGGATCTAGGTCAGGGCACCGACCTCACGGGCCGATGTCCCTTCTTCCGGGGGGATCCAGATGGTGTTTGCAGCCAGCTGTTCGTGTGCCGAGCCGTTACTTGGGTTTGCCCCGGATGTTATTGCCGGGACCGCCCTCTGATCTTGCTCGCGTTTGCCGCTTTTCGGGCAAATATTTGAAAGGGACGGGTAAGGCGACCGGGGGCTGGCTGGATGTCTGGCAGCCTGTTCGGATGGGAAAAGATACAAATTTTGGTGCCGATAAATGTAAGCCTCCTTACAGTACCCGTTGAGAGGTCACGCCGGGCTCCTCCGACCTAGTTGAAGGGCGTTGGTGAATTGTGGTGGTTTTGGATGGAGTAGGGATGGGCTGGGCAGGTGTGGGATCGGCGGATGTGGTGAGTAAGGATTCCGGGTGGTTATTAGAGGGCCTAGCGGGCCTCTTAGTTCGTTGGACTCGTTGCCATTTCCTCGGAACTGTATCTGACGACGGTGGCGTCGCGACTTCAGAGACCGGTGGCGGTGAGGCGGCGCGCTTTTCTGCCTCTAAGAGGGTCTCATTCACCTGGTTTGGTGGTGTCGTTGGCGAGACGATAGGCACGCCGAAGGAGCGAAGGAGCGCACATAGTTGTGCGATCAGTTCGTTTGTCTTGCTTACCTCTGCCTGTTCTGGGACTGATGTGGTAGTTCTGACTTTTGACGTATATGATGTTTTAGGGCGAGATTGGTGATATATATCCCTAGCCTCAGGGAAGGCTATTTTTCGAGTGCGTTTAGTTGCGATTATTTCATTTTCCTTGATGTAAGGCAGACAGGTGCGGTCAAAAGAGGCATGAGGAACCTGCCCTCGCCTACAGTTCACACAGTTAGGTGTCTCAGAGGTGCACTGCTCAGTGACGTGTTCAGATGAAGTGCATCTACCACATGCTGGTTGGTTCTTGCGATACGTATTTGTATGTCCACACCTTTGGCATTTAAAACAGCGCATCGAGTTGGGAAGGAATACACGTACCTTGACACGAAGGTTGCCCAATTGTATCTCAGGCAGTAAGTCTGCTGTATTGAAATTTAAAATTATGTTGTTTGTCGTGACCATCTCTGCTCCTTTCCTGACCTTCATCTTTCTCGCTCCTGTTACTCCAAACTTGCACAACCCGTCAACAATCTCCTCCTCTGGCACGTCCCTCAGGTCATAACAATTTACTACTCCACGCGATGTGTTCTTGGTTTGATGCGGTTCCACTTTTAGCTCCACTCTCTCGTCCACTCTCTTATCACCCATTCTTACACCGTATACGAACTCGGATGTCTGCAAAGCTCTCTCCACCTCCCTCGCTACCGCGAACTCCTCCAAATATCCGTCTCGCAACTTCTCACAACGAACGATCTTACCGAGCCGGTCACAACCCTCTCGTCATTCAAACGGGGAAACAGTGCCGAGGTTTTTCGTCTGTCCGCGGAAGAGAAGAATACGGGGTGTATGGGAGACTTGGTCTCCGTAGGTACTCGAGTCAGTGACGCTCCTGTCAGCACAGAGTGAGCGAGTGGTCTGGTTACTATGAAAGTGACCAGAAGTGGTTTTTTGTTTTGTGGATGCCATGAAGTGTGTTTTGGTTTCGGCTCCTCGGGAGCCCCACCCCATAGGGGCCCTACTGGTGGGGGGGGGGTGGGCCCCCGCGGACGGGAGGTCGCCAGGCGCCCGAGGAGCTATACGGGGCAGGCGACGCCGTCACCCGGCCGGGAGAGAGAGGCTCAGCACCCCGGCCGGTATCAAGCGCCGCCCTCCCCTTGACCCCTGCCGGCCGGGCCATCAGGCACTGGGACGAAGCTCAGGCCCCGACCCGAGGCGATAAGCCACTTGGTCCGTATGAGGCCATACGAACCCGCCCGCCCCTCCGGGATATCAGGACCAAGGAGGTGTGTTGGTCCCCCGTCACAACTAGCACCGTGCGACGGGGGACCTCAACCTCCAGGACTCTGTCAACCTCGGGGGCGGGCCGAGGGGGCGCGGCTACCCCGATAAAACTGAGCTGGTGGGTAGAACCGGAGAAGTTGTCCTGCCTGCTCAAAATACGGATAGCTGGTGTTGCAGGGCCAGGTGAAGGACATGGATGTTGTGGTGAGATGGGTATTGGAATGGGAGCGTATGGATGGAAGGACGTGTGAGGCACTCCTAATCTGGCCCCTCGCCGGATCACCGATGGACTGGGTCTGGGTCTTCAGGGCACTCAATGCCCCCACCGCGTAAAGGTGGTGCTTCGTCGAGGGGGTGTTATAATTATTGGGAGGGCAGACAACATTAGGAGGGGAAGGCACCCTCCCAAAAGCATGCACTGTTACAACTTACACCCTGCAAGTCCTGCATAACACTCTCATGACCCGCCTACATCAATCTGACCTTATCCACCCAGTTTCCCATCTCTCAGCTGCACCCTACGATTAAACACGTTCAAATGTGGACTTCTACAACACCAGGTACCTAATTCCATTGACGAACTACTCATTCACTGAAAACGTGCTAGCATTGTATAGGTACCTTCCTATAATCTTGTGATTATTGCCTTATGTTTTGGGTATTATTGCATTTTAACACGCGGCCTGGAGGGTGTGAGTTAAATCCGCCCACCCCTCCGTTTTTCGTACATAACTCCAGATTTTACCGGCAGATATATGCCATTTCTTGCGTACCTGCTTTAAAGTGACCTGCACGTTGTTTAAAGCACGAAAAACTAAAATCAGCCCATTTTTTCGAGTTAGTGACCGTTAAAGTAAGAAACATTATCACCGGCAGACTACAAAAATTGGCGCTGATGCGCTTCCCGTATATTGGCAAAAGGGAAGTATTCTTGGCAATACTAGCGGATTGTTTGATGTATATGGTTATGCTATACAGCATCAAAGTCATGTTCGGTCATCGAGGTCAAGTCAGGTCAAGTTCATGGCAGGCTAATGGAACTAAACTTGTTCAACTGGAATGTTGTCATAAATGCAGATGACTGTCATGCGATTGATGTCACTTTGCGTATTCCTCCCTACACATCCTGAAAGCTACTGGTTGCCATTTTGTACCTAAGCGATTCCATACTGTATTCATGTACTTCACTCATTTGTTTGCGAAGCCGATTGTGCCGAGCCGCCCGACAGAGCAGTCGGACGGGCGGCTCGGTTCCAATAACTGGAGCAAGTAATGGCCTAATAAAGTGCTGCTATATAGGTGACCTGAGGTCAAATGCCGGGTTTAGCATCTGTATTGCATCATTAGTAATGTCCAAAACATCAATGATTCCCATTTCTGAGCATCTGAATACAATCACAGCGATCCAGAACAATGACAAGCCAAACCACGCAAAACCATAAAATTTTGAAATGTTGACGTCATTTTACCTTGAAGATATTTATCTAAGGTCATGAAATTTGTACACAATAAAGTTCACGACCGTACTCATCCACCCTACGAATTTTGTTGCTCCAGCTTTAATAGGAAGTTAGGGGGTGGGGGCGGAATCCGGCCCAGTTCAGTGCGCGCAATCTTCAGAAGTCCTCCAGAGCGCGTGTTAAGGTATCGACAAAACAAGTTTTGCACATTTTACCTGCATGAAGCAAGCGTATCGGGTTAGGTTTGGTTCAACTTGGTTAGATTAGGTTAGGTTAGGTTTTTCTTTTTAGTTGAAAAAAAAATGAAATAAAAATTGCTGAAAATAAATTTTCCCAATACATTTATTTTCTGCAAGAACAGATTAAGTTTGGCTAGGTTTTCGCCCATGTTTATTTGCTTTTTGAGATTAAAACGAAAAATAATAATTTGAACAAATTCTGACATGGAACGTTAGGTTGTAAATTGATGCTTGAATGTGTTGTATGAATGCTTGGAATATAATGCAACGTTTGTGTATGTGACTGACACCAATTAGGACCACTCATTTTCTGTGCAATTGTTTACTTTTCAGTTTGTGAGCAAAGGAACTCCAAAAAGAGGCTTTGAGTTTGATAAAAACAACGTTTACAAAATAAAATAAAATGCAACAGAACCTAACAAGCGCTCTGAAAATTCCATGCACTGGAGGGAGCAGATTCTGCCCCCCACCCACCCCTAAGACTTCGGCTCCTATTAAAGTTGGAGCAACGAAATTCGCAGGGTGGATGGATACGGTAGTGAACTCTATTGTGTGCAAAGGTCATGATCTTAGGTCAATACCTTCAAGGTAAAATTAGGTCAAGATGTCGAAATTGCATGGTTTTGCGTTGATTGGGTTGCCGTTGTTAGGGATCGCTGTGATTGTGTTTAAATGCTCCAAAATGGGCATCAATGATGTTTTAGACATTACTAATGATGCAATACCGATGCTAGACCAGGCATTCAACCTCAAGTCACTTATATAGCGGCACTTTATCAGGTCATTACTTGCTCCAGTTACCGGAACCGGACCGCCCGTCGAACTGCTCCCTTGAGCGGCTCGGCGCGCGACAGTCCGAAGCGGTGGCCGTGCGCAAACAAGGGCTTGTGTTTGCAGTAGGGCATTGTTAAATGTGTTCAAAGTTGCGAATGGTTATGACGTCATTAAAAAAATATCTTGCATTTATTGGTTGAAAGACATTTTTCAGAACAGAAAATCCTAACGAAGCAAATTTCGATCGGCGGCCTCCGGGACTCCGGAAGTCGTCTCTTAAAACGGTCAATTTTTCCCACATTAGGGTGGCTCGAAAACAGGTTTCTGGAGACACATCGGCCGAATTCGTAGCGACCAGACCACTATTCAGTGCGCAGGCGCGTGGTTTGGCGCGTTGTGGTCGGCATTTCCGCTGGTTGTGGTGTGGTGTGGTATGTGTTCGGGTGTTGTCTGTGTGCTTGATGGTACGAAAAATGGCTAGTTTATTTGGTAATCGTATTTAGAATAACACGCTTGGTAGATGTTTTATTCAATCTTGTATTAGTTTTTTAGTAGTATTTTTGTTCCTTCTGGATGTTTGTGTCGGAGTACATGTGGAGCCCATTCTATCTAGTATGAATCCGGAGTGCAATAATGTTTAAGAGATGAAATCTCTTAAGAAGTGGCTTAATTCCCACCCTATCGACAACTCTTATATATTTTTTTTTCCTTGAACAAAGGTAAGCATGTTGTTGATGCCAAAATAATGTTGCATTAGCCATGGTGAGTGTATACTACAGTGCATTTTCCAGCATTGTATTAAACCAAAAATAATGGCAGGATGGGCACCCTCCATATCAATCCCAACCCTCTCATGCAAATGCTAGGCACTCCATTGTTGGGGGAGGGGTGGGACTGATGCCAAAATCCAAATGTTGCCCCCCCCCAAACCGGTCTGCTAGATCCGCCAGTGGGTGGAACTTGATACAAGAACCTTTTGTCGTAGATCAGATTTATACCACTGGACTATTTATGTCACAGACCTTCACCTTCGAATCCCGTATTCTCCCTGTCGCATGACACGACACGTCGCTGAGCCACCCCCGGCGGCCAGGGTTACGTGACCCGGTCACGTGGCCCGGCGCATCAGCGCACGTGCCGAAGCAACCTGGCGGTGGCCCAACAACAGACACAGGATGGGTCTGACACTTTCACCTCAACAGACACAGGAAAGTCTGACGCTTTCCCCTCTCATCCAAATGGCGAGGGTAATCGCAGCTTGAACATAAAAAAACGGGTTTCGGCTCAGCACATACACCGCGTTTGGAGCAAATAACACTGAACGGCTACCATGACCCACCTACGTCGCCGTACCAAGTAAGTACCATGTATCTTCTGTACAAACGTCACGTCTGGCGCTGAACAAGTGACACCCGCGGCCGCAATGCGCAACAATACTTGTACCTTGCACTGAAAACGTGAAATGTGTCACACAATTACACATCACAGTCGCGCAATAACTTACATTTTTCAAATGGGTGCGTGGAAGTTTTCCACCTTTTTCAACAAAATCTAAGCGCCGTCGACCTCGTAGGGCGACTACAACATAAGGTCCTATCCAAGGATAATCCATCTTGGATCGAGCAGAAAGGTTCCTGTACAGCAACCTGTCACCGACTTTGATCGCTGGCTCTGCAACTCTGTGCCGCCTGTCATACTGCTGTTTGTATCGGCCAGCGCTCTGGGCGCGCTGCTGCTGCGCCTGTTGAAACACATTGGACAGGAGACGGAGCTTTTCGTGAACATAATCGTGTGAGTATTGGTTCCTGGGGGCAGCTGCTAGTTTCCACAACGGTGGTGGGGGTAGCGGAGAAAATAAATGAAGAATGGAGAAAAACCGGTCGAATCGGATACTTCATCGTTCAACGAGAAAACTATACCAGGTAACTTCTGCACCCAGTCAGTGCCCCCGGAGTCTGACATCGGCCGTAGGCGGCGTTTAATGTCAAAGTGTTTTCTTTCGACCATGCCGACGGCTTCGTGGTGATACCCCGCGCTCGCCCGCGTCTGAACACCGAAATGCTCGCAAAGCACCGTGACCTGGGCATTTTCCACGAGGTTTGAACCCGCATCGCTCTCGAGGTTTTCTGGGGCACCATAGGTCAAAAAGTGGACGTTTAACACTTCGACGACTTTTTCTGCGTTACCTGTGTCAAGCGAGTAGCAAGACAGAAACCCTGAAAATTTGTCAACACACGTAAGCACCAGCGACCTGTTCGCCACCTAACTTCTTGGCATATTTACAATGTCAATTACGAGCGTCTCGTTAGGCCAGTTTGCCGACTGAGGCAGCTTGGGAGCATTGGGGATTCGAGTACTTCTTCTCTGTTCGCATCTTTCGCAGGTATGGACGTAGTCTTCGCATCCTGCCTTTATGCCCGGGTACCAAGCGTGCCGACTGATCAGCTGGTACATTTTCTCAGGGCCACCATGGGCGTGGTGTGTGGTGTCGTGGTGAGCATGAAACAGCTCATATCGTTTTGCCAAGGGCCAGACCACCTGCTCGGGGTCCGCTGACCCTGCCGGCGTTCGGCGCACAATCCAGTCTCTTAGTTTGAAATGCTCCGACGGCCCACGTTTCAGACAGGGAGGGGCGAAACGTGGCCACTTTCCATGATTCAAGCGGTATGCTATGGCTCTACAATTCCTGTCGTGCTGCTGGTATCAGCGCAGGGTATCTGGTTTGAGAGGAACCAGTGGAACAGCGGAAACCTCCCGAGCCCCATCGCTAGCGACTTCACAACCGTTTAAACTTCGGTGTCGAATTTGTACGTACAGATTCCGGGTACAAATCCGTCCCACGTACCGGGGTAGCGTCGGCGCGTCGGCCGTGCGTCGTCCGTGTACTGTCCGTGCACCGTTGCTGAGTTTCGCCACCAGGGTCAGGGGCGGCGCGACCGTCCGCACGCTCTGTAGTCGGCGGATCCGACTGACCCGCGCCCGGTCTCACCGGTCCGCTGTCTTCGGACGTGTCAGGGACTGTCTTCTGTCCCCGTGCCGTATCACAACCATGTGATGGTTCGTCGGCCGACCGGGCCCCATCGCTGATCTCCTGTTCCTGGTCCGTGTGTATGCGAGACAGCATATCTACGTGCTGCATTTGGCCAGCCTTTCGGTGCTTGGTATTATACCTGAACTGGCTGATGAAGGCTCGCCATCTCACCAGCCTCGGGTTCATCTGATCGCGATTCTGTAGGATTTGCAATGCGCTTCTACAGTCACAGACCCACGTGAATTCCACATCGGCTAAGTACTTGTAGAACTTCTTCAGACCTTGTAAAAAGCTATACAGCTCCAGTTCATAGATCGTCCATTTGCGCTGCGCCTTACTGTATCTGTTGCCGCTGTAGGCTATAACACGCTCAGCGCCGTCCTGTATTTGACTAAAAATTTGACCGCCCCCACTGCTGCTACTGTCAGTGTAGTGGATGAACGGGCAGTCTCGGCGTGGATAGCTCGGCACCCGGCTGCTGATCGCCTCCGCCTTCAGAGCGGCGAAACTGGCGTCCAGGTCGTCGCTCCAGTAGTACTTTTCTGAGTTGCAGAGTCTGACCAGAGGCTCTGCGACGGTGCTGAAGGAGGGGACGAACTTTCGGTACCAGGAGAAAAACCCTAGGATCTTTTTAGCCTCCCGGATGGTTCAGGGGGGGCAGGTTTTCCACAATTTCGATACGGTCGGTATCTATTGTAACGGCATCAGGGGGTGACGCGGTGGCCGAGGTACGTTAGCTGGGTTTGGAAAAGCTTGCATTTACTATGCGAAACCTTTATCCCAGCTTCACTCAGCCTCTGAAACACTGTGTGGAGAAGCTGGAAATGCTCATCACCACTGTCCGATACACATAGGATGTCGTCGGCGTATACTCGCACTTGCGGGAGGTTGCCAAGTATTTCCCTCATGGCTACATGGAGAAAATACGATGACTGCGAGCATCCCATGGGCATACGGGCGGGGTAGTGTTTTTCCGAGCGTGTGGAAAGCACATATCTTGCTCGATTCCTTACTTGGACGCAGGCTCCAAAATGCATGTTTGATACCGAGCGAGGACGCAACCTTTCACTCGCCCAGGGAGAAAATAAAGTCGTCTATGATGGGGAACACAAAATGCTTTCGGTAATAGCAACTTGTTCAGTGCGCGCATGTCCTGCGTGATTCTAAATTCGCCGGATTCCTTAGCCAATAGAATCAAAGGCGAATTCGACGGCGAGGGAGGGCCTTCCTCGACGACGCCACAGCTCTGCAACTCGTCCAGCTGCGCCTGCAGTTGAGGTTCACGCGCACAGGGGATCGGGTAGGGTCTGGTGAACACTGGTCGCGCCCCTGGCTGCAGCTCGAGATCGACTGTTTCGCCGCGGTACATAACGACATCCGCGTAACCTCGCGAAAACGCCTCAGGGAAAGAAGCGATTAGGCCAGTTAGCTTGTCTCGCTGTGGGCCAGGATAGCCTCCCCCACCTCGAAACTGGCAAGAGGCTCGTCAGTCATCAGGCCAACAAATTTACCGTCGTCAGCTGACACGGCGTTTACCTGGGCCTTTGCTTCACAGGGCCCGCCTGGACTGGGGTTGGGTTTATACGGCTAATGTTCTCAACGCGTTCGGCGTACCCTATCACGCTGCGCCTATGTAGCGTCACGGTGCGATCAGAACGATTCCACACGTACAGCGGAATCTCCGTCTCCGAGAAAGGTTTCAACAGAAAATCGCAAATCTTGTTATTATTGGAACGCTGGCCCATCAACAAATATTCCGACTCGCATGAAAGTTTCTGATCAACCTTTATAGCCAGGCAAACAGCCGTAAAGTTTACACGTGCCCAGAGCTTTCAAACCATGCCCAGAGGCGGAAACAAGACGGGCAGGCGGCTTCAATGGCGAATTCGGAGTAATGATGCCAAAAACACGGTTGTCAATCATACTCAGTTGGCTACCACTGTCTATTAAGGCATCACTTACCGCAAATCCATTGATTGCAACCCGAGCTATGGAAAGGTTCACCAACCTTCCGCCAGCCTGCCCCCTTGTCCGTTTGGGCAGTGCCTTTTGAGATGACCGAAGCCGCGACACGCCCAGCATTGGATGGCCTGCCGTCCACTCGTCCGCCGGTCCGGACTGCGCGATTGGCTGCGGTCGGCTGTCGGCAGGCCGGCCGGCCGTCGTGCCCGCATCGCTCTCCCGCACCCGTGCCGGCACCGGTGAGCCGCCACGCTGCTCCCGGCCTCTGCTGGCCTTCCATGCTCTACCCCCAGCATGAGCCGCGCCGGCAGCGCCACTCCGAAGCGCAGCCGGAGAACTACGGCGCCAGCGCTCCCGTCCTGCGCCGTGCGCACCTGCGCCGGCCGCTCTGCCCGCGGCCCTGGTGCAGTCTCCGTCCGTGGTACGGCGCCACGGAGGAGATGAAGATCTCTGTGGCGTTCCGATTGCATGTGGAGACTCAGCAGAGATCTCAGCATACTCTGCCCAGGTGACTGTGTGCTCACGTTCGTTGACGGATGACGCTGTGCCGCAGAGTTCGGCCAGTTGTTCCTCCCGAGTTAGCCCCTTGACTGCAGACTCGAAAGTAGACGCCCCTCGACGCGAAAGGAGGCGCTTTTCCTCCGCCGATAAGCCGACCAAGAAGTGCCAGTAGAGAGCCGCTTGGTATGATGGATGACAAATCTTCTTGACGCCCTCCTTGGCATAAAAAAAAATTCGGGGCAGGCTTGGCGCACTAGTTTCTTGATGAGAAGTGAGTAGTCCAGTACAGACATGTCGCCTTTCCTTACTGTCGATAGTTAATTAGCGGCCAATTCCGGTTGCTCGGACCCGAATGCTGTGCTGAGCAACGCAGCCACATTACTCTCATCATCGGCATTTTCGACGAGTTCAAGGGCCAGCCCACGGCATCTCGTCAGCATAATGCCATTGAGTTTATCGGTCGAAATACCACCCAGCTCTGCCAAACTCTGACACCGCTTGATAAATGACTCAGGCGAGCTCGAGCCATCAAAAATCTGGAAGTCGGACAACGAAACGCTCAATGAGGTCATATTTACGCACGCAATTATACTTCAGGTCTTGAAAGTAGAAAACCGTCGTGAAGAATAAAACACATGGAATGTTAACCCTCACAAACCACGGGGTTTCATCCCACCGCTGCCACCTTGTCACAGACCTTCACCTTCGAATCCTGTATTTTCACTGTCGCATGACACGACACGCCGCTGAGACACCCCCGGCGGCCAGGGTCACGTAACCCGGTCACGTGGCCCGGCGCATCAGCGCACGTGCCGAAGCAGCCTGGCGGCGGCCGAACAACAGACACCAAAGTCTGACAATTTAGCATGAGACAGTATAGTTAATTGTGTTAGAAACCAGTGGGCATCCACATATTCAATCTTTAGGAGACTCCAAGGGATGAACCATGGCAGCTGCAGACAAGACAGGTGTAGAGAACTAAAATTAAACTTCATTCCTAAGTTCTACCTTTCACTCACTCACTCTCCCTCTCTCTCTCTCTCTTACTTCACCCAATACCAAGATTAATTTTGAGAACCTGAAGTTCCCATGGTCCGTTTTTAAAAAATCGCAGCGTCCGACCACAAAAATCGGCGCTGATGCGCTTCCCGTATATTGGCAAGAGGGAAGTGTTCTTGACAACACTAAGCGACTTGTTTCATGCACATTGTTATGCTATATAATTTAAAAGTCATGTTAGGTCGCCGAGGTCATCATAACAGGTTAATGGAACCAAACTTGGTCAACTGGAATGTTGTCATAAATGGAAATGGCTGTCATGCGATTGATGTCACTTTGCATGCTACTCCCTACACATCCGGAAATCTACTGTGTCATTGTGTGCCTAAGCGTTTCTATACTTTATTCATGTATTATACTTCTTTCTCTGCGAATCCGATTGTGAGAGCCGTCCAACGGATCAGTCAGGTGGGCAGCCTGGTTCCGGTAACTGGAGCAGGTAATGCCCCGATGAAGTGCTCCTATATAGGTGACCTGAGGTGAAATGGCAGGTCTGGCATATGTATTGCATCATTAGTAATGTCCAAAGCATCATTAATGGCAATTTTGGAACATTTAAACACAATCACAGCGATCCATAACAATGACAAGCCAAGCTACGCAAAACCAGAAAAAGTTTCCATTTTAACCTCACTTGAACTTGAAGATATTGACCAAAGGTCACGAAATGTGCACACAATAGAGGTAACTATCGTGCCCATCCACCCTGCAAATTTAGTTGCTCTAGCCTTAATGGGAGCCGAGATCTTATGGGGGTGGAATCCGCCCCCCTCCAGTGCGGGTAAGTTTCAGAGGCCTCCAGGGCGCGTGTTAAAGCAAGAAAAATGAAAATCGACCAAAAAAATGTTCGAGTTAGAGGTCACTAAATTCAAAACTATTCCCGCATCTTAGGCTGAATCAGTTATGATTGCCCCATGTAGAAAGGGCTGGCCGTTATTCAGCTGGAATATCATGATGAAAATGTAAAAAATAGCCATACACAATTATATATATTCATTTTTGGGGTATAATTAAACCTGGTTTTGGCTTTTCATGCATGACTGCCTATCCTGTATTCTTCTCATCTTTCACTACTTCCAAGTAGTCTTGTTCTTCATTCAACACAGTTGATGGAAAATTATTTTTAGGTTACTGGGAAGAAGTTGCTAGTAAGCTTCAAGAAGTCCAGTCCATACATTTGTCTAAACAAATGTCTTCATTGGGGCTTCTTACATATAAATACCAATGTATTTGGAACTTGAAGGATATAATAGAAAAAACACAATGTTTTTTTTTTAAAGAGGTAGGCTAGGTTTGGACTGAGGAAGGATGGTGGTGCTAACTCAACCAGCATTGTTGCATATATGATATCAAAGATATTCAAGGGATGACATTGGTTTGGATGCACTGTTCTTACATTTAACATTCTCCTTCATTTCCAATTACCCCACTCAAAGCAACAAATCTCGCATTACTTCACTTAGCAACTGAAAAATATGCATTTGTGCTGGAATATAATTGTCATAACATCTTAATACCATCTTAATAACATCTTAACAACATTAATAACAAATCACACAAACATGCTTTTACAATTTTTTCTTGAGACTCCACCTCAATTAAAATGCAAATCTTCTGCAGGTACAATTGTAAAAACCTGACACAGCTCCAGCCTGGCCTCTTTTCAGAAGAGAACATGAATGAGCTTCCAAAATAAAAATTCACATTCAACAATTTCATCCAAAAATTGACGAAGTTAAAGAAATGCCTAACTAATCTCAACCTCACTAGCTTTGCCTAGGTAAAAATGTGCAAAACATTACTTATAAACACTCAAAACTGCAATAATGAACCCTGAAATCATATCTCACACAGTACAGGGGAGAGTGGTTACATTTTAACCACATCAATGAACTTTGCATCAGAAAGGCATGTCAAGAATTCAAATATTAACTAAAAAGTACAATTTACCCTGAAAATTTATTTTAAGGTCTTATATTTTTTTCCAATTACACCAGTATTTTTAGTGGCTACTAATAATTGGAACCACAACAACTACAGTGAAGTAATCCTGCACAACCACTTTCATGGTCAGCATATGGCACAACACTACAAAACAATTATTTGTTTTAAAGTAGCTCTATGTGAGTGGTTAGATGGCTTTGATATAAAGAACCACGTGAATATAGATACCTTGTTCATTTTTGTAAATTCAGTAAACAGTATAAGTACTGGTTTGGCCACACCAAAGCGGCAGTAGAGTAATTTGTTGCAGGCATTAAGTGTGTGGAAACTCCTTCTTACCCAACTACCACTACTACCCAGCCACGATCCAAGGGTCATGCAATTACCAAATTGTGCGCAGGTTGGTGAATGGCACAGTATGGCATGATTACATATAGCACACAGGAAACAGATAAGTCAGTTTGCCGCCAGCTCCAAGGTGGAAGGACGCCCCCGAGCTCCAGGTTTCCAGATAAGTCGCTGCAGAACAAAAAATAATTTTTTTTTAATTTGTTGTTTATAATTGATTAACAATTACTTCTCTTATTATATTTCATTAGGTTTTATCTTATAAGTTTCACCAAACTATACTATATTAACCTAGCGACGCCGCAGGACCCATCTTTGGCTTCGGCGTGTTCTCGACTCTTCGATTTCTGTAGTAGGAGATATTACAAGTGTGTAGATTTGATAAGTACATTAGGGCAAGATTTTTTTTTTTTTTTTTTTTTTTTTTTTTTTTTTTTTTTTTTTTTTTTTTTTTTTTTTTTTTTTTTTTTCTTTTTATTTTTTTTTTTTTTTTTTTTTTTTTTTGGGGGATTTTTTTTTTTTTTTTTTATTTATTTAATTTATTAAAAAACACAACAAAACTTTTTTTGATGTATACGGGTGACGGGTCCGTATCAGAAGTACCCAAAGTCATAAGTACCAAGATTCATAAGTTCCAAAGCTGCCAGATGACTTCTAGAATATCTACGGATAGGACGGATTCACAAGTACCCGGTGCAATAAGTTCCAAAAATAGTTCTGAATTCTACCGCTAGATGACATCGTAAGTATTATGCACCAGAGCTTAATTGCGTGCCGACAGATGGCAGGCCGCATTTGCTGTGTGCTTCAAAAAGGCTACCAAATTCTTGAGCCGGGAAATTCTCAACAAGTTATAGAGATTTTGTGTCTAGAACAACCAAGTGTCCCCAAACAAAGGAATGCCGCTGGTTTAGTTCCAGCCTGCCGTAAATTCGTCAAAGTGACGACATATTCATATTCATATTCATTTCGCAAATTCGCCGAATATCTAAGAAATACGGACTCTTCAGAATTCCTTCAAAATTGGTACACATGCAGTATTGGATGAACTAATCATCATGACTATAAAAGCTAAGCAGGGCGCCCTTAAACAGCTGAGATATTCCAGGTAAAACGTCTGGGTCAATCAGGTCGTGAACTCCTGAGAATTCCTTCAAAATGGGCACAAATGTACTCTTGGATGCATTGATGACCATGAGCATAAAACCTGAAGGGACGTTCATGAAAGCAAACTTATGTGTATCAAAACCTCTCCTGGAAAAATTATCCTGGACCAAGGCAGCGATTCAAAACACAAAGCTTTTCTTTTTTAACTTGCAAGTCAAGTTAGATTGATATTCGATCCTACATGTGGAACATCGTGAAAACGAGCATGCTGGTGGACCTCGGTACACTGATTATCGTGAGCACAATCAAGAAGCCGCATTGCTGGTTGGTTATAGGTTTTACGACACATCGACCGTTGAGTCATGTAGCGTCGCCAATCTCGCATGCCGATTGGTCGCGGGCGAAGAGTAGTGACAGGTGAGACTCGAACCCACAACCTTTCGATTGTGAGACGAGCAACTTACCCCTGGCCACTCGTCCCCAAGAAGAAGCCGCATTGCCAAACACCACTGGGATATTCATGGTCAAAGGTCAAAGGTAATCGAGATTTCCTTCGAAATTAGCAGATGGGTAGTACTCGATACACTAAGTACATGAGCATAAAAGCTAAGAGGAGCATTCTCGATCAGCTGAGATATGCAATGTCAAAGGTTAGAGTTATTGAGGTTAGATTCCTCAGATTTCGTTAAAAATTGGTGGAATAATCATAATTGATGCACGGATCATCATGAACACAAAGGCACAAAGGCCGTTCATAAACAGCTGAGTTATTCAAGATCAAAGGTCGAGATCATTGTAGTCCGACCACTGATATATATTGTTAATGGCACACATGTAGTCCAGGACTAACTGACGACCATGGGCATGAATGATAAAGCGGCGTTGCTAAACAGTTGAGCTATTCAGTGTCAAGGGTCAGGGTCAATGAGGTCGGACTATTCAGATTTTCTTCAAAGTTTGTACACGCGGAGTAATTGATGCACTGACCATCATCAGCATAAAAGCTCAGAGGGCGGGGTCATTGGGGTGGGACTTCTTATAATTCCTTTAAAATAGGCACACATTTATTATAGGATGAACTAACCCTCATGAGCATACAAGCCAAGATGGTCGTTCATAAACGGCTGGATTATTTGTGCCCAAACATTTATGGGTGTGCATATGCAGTGATTAATAGCACAAAACGAATATCAATATGCACATCAAGCAACATTTAAATTTGATTTTTACAGGGGGAGCATCGTGAAAACTAGCATACTGGTAGGGTAAACGGACAAATGTACGTAAAGCAAATGTATGCGTGACAGATGTCCATACTGAAATGTACCGAAGCAAATGTACGTAGGCATAGATGTACGTGTGGTAATCGTTCGTCAGCGCATATGTACGTATAACAAATGTAGTTAAGCGCAAATGTACGTATACGCAAATGTACGGAAGTGCAAAAGTGTGTATGCCCAAATGTTCGGAGACGCATTCGTTATACATACGTATGCATAACATGTTCGTAAATATACGCAAGCGCAAAAGTACATATGGCAAATGTACGTATGCGCAAATGTACGCATGTACAAATGTACGCCTGCGTAGATGTACGCAAGCGCAAATGTACGGATGTGCAACTGTACGTATGCGTAAATGTACGTACGCACAGAAGTACCAATGAACAAAGGCACGTCAGAGCAAAGGTACGTATACGCAAATGTGCGCATGCACAAATGTATGTATGCGCAGATGTACGCAAGCACAAATGTAACTAAGAGCAAATACAGACATGTGCAATTGTGCGCATGTCTAAATGTACATAATCTCCAAAAGCACATATGCGTAAATGAGCGTATGTGCAAAGGTACATATGCGCAAATGTACGTAAGTGCAAATGTATGTAAGAATAAAGGCATACAAGAGCAAATGTACGTAAACGTACAAGTATGTAAACGCACATGTGCGTGAAGTAAATGTATGTATAAGCCAATGCGCGTACAGTTACGCATACGTATCTTTACGTTTCCATATGTTTGTCTGGGTACGTATGCCATACGCACATTTGCGCTTACGTATATTCGCTTATGGACCTTTACCATGCGCATAATTGCTCTTGTGTACATCTGCCATAAATATATTTCTCATGAGTATTTTTGCGCCTTCGTACATCTGCCTCCTGTAGGTTTGCGCATACGTCCATATGTGCCTGTATGCATTTGCTCTGACATACTTTTGCGCTGACGCATATTCGCAAACACGCGTACGTACGTTTGCGATTACGTATTTCTGCGCATTCGTATGTCTGCTCTGATATATAATTGCGCGTACGTACATTTGCGCTTACATACATTTATGCTAACGTACTTTTGCGCTTACGTACACTTACGCATACTTATGCTTGCGCTTACGTCCATTTGCGCTTACGCATATCTGCGATGATGTATTTTTGGATCACGTACATACATTCAAATATCAGCAGTGATATATCTCGGTTACACGAACGTCCATTTGCGCGTACGTACGTTTGCGCTGACGTATCTTGCGTACATTTGTCATACGTACATTTATGCATACGTGCATTTGCTTACTTACATTTACTTAGGTATATCGTCATGCGTACATTTGTCCGAGAATCTACCAGTTGAGCTTGGTGCACTGATTATCATGAGCATATTTAAGAAGCCCTATCACAAAAATCTACGGAGATTTCCGGAGCCAAGGACCAAAGGCCATCGAGACCGGCCTCGTCTAGATTTCCTTCAAAATTGTTGCACGGGTAGCACTTGATGCACTGATCAGCATGAGCATACATGCTAAGAGGGGCGTTCGTAAACAGCCGAATTACTCAAGGTCGAAGTCGGGATCATTAAGGTCGATCTCTCATAATTGTTTCAAGATTGCCACACATATAGTCCAAGATGTGCTGACGGTCATGAGCATGAAGGCTCACAAGGGCCTTCATGACATATTATGGCACGCAGGTGGCCTTTGACGCGCTAACCAGCATGACCCTACACGCTAAGAGGGACGTTCATAAGCAGCCGAGTTAGTTAGTTATTTGGACTTTAGGGCGCTTCGAACAGAATTGATAATTCGCACCCAAGCTGAGTTATTCAGTCAAAACTTCGTCTTGCATTGACGGTATAGATATAACTTACGGCGATAAAACTAATGTGAATATGTACGTCAACGACTTCTTCAACCGTTGGCGCTCTCCAAGAGGAGAAAAGGCTTTCCTTTCCGCAGAAAATTCCTCTCCACCTGCCGATCACTATTCCAAGATCTCCTTTATGGTGCCGTCATTGCGGTGTGATATGTCCTTATCCCAGAAGTGTTCAGTGCATGCACTTTCTTTCTTCACGTCTGGTGGGATGCCCTGCCACGATCAACATTAATGGACCCGCCTCTGCCAACAACAGTTGAGGCCTGGAACCCTGACAGAACCTGGGTCGCATCCGCTGCTCTAAGACTCATCCATGCGGGTATTGCGTGTGACTCGCGCTTGTGTTACTAGACCACTCGTGTTGCGCGATATCGGGGGGATGTGGTGTGGATGTACTCGGGTAGATAGTGCCCGTGGAACTCGCGATGTAATCTTGATTGGGTGTTTTTTCGGTGTACGTTTTTCCCGTTTCACATAATCTTGTATATATAGGCTTAACCCAGATACGCCCCTGTTGATCTCACTTGGCCTCAACACTTTATGACTTCATCCCACGATTTTCACGACGATGCCCGATCGAATTATAGTACCGCGAGGTCACACGAGCGCCTTATTTGCTCACGTATTTTATCAACATATTTTCGGGACGTTTCCACTAGACACAGATTCGGCGGTAGCACTGGGTAAACGACAGTACCACTGCTGGGCCCATCAGGAGTCTACTCGCTCGTTTTTCTGTTTACGTTTCATGATGCCCGGAAGGCAATTCATTTTCAAGAATCTATGCCCTGTCCCAAAGGTGTCACTTTACATACGATGGGCACTGATCCCCCATCCAATCATTAGTTTGCCCTCCCAAATTATTGATTTCCCCCTCTCCCATTCAGACATATTCTTAACTATGGGGCCTGCAGAGCCGAAAATTAAGAAAGCTCGGAATATGCCCCTTCTGCGCTCAACGCAGTGGCTTTGGCTTAAATTGGCTTAAATTGGCCCCTTAGCCAATGTCACAAAATGACACCCATATCCCGCCCGAAAGTTTGTTTCCTGTTAGCCGTTCGGATGACCAAGAATCCTTCGGACACCATATATATTTATTATCCCAAAGGGCGAAGCAAATATTCTCCCGGACGGACAGAATATTATAATATCTAATTATTCAATATTCTAAGTTACTTGGTAGATCGATGCTATCATTGCGCTTATCACTTAAATTAGGTGCATGGTTCGAGGAAGCGCCCCCGGTAATCGATAAGCGTTGAGGTTACAGGGATATTATAGCAAAGTCAAGGTAGAAAATCGTCTTTGTCCCGCGCCGTAGTCACATAGTGTATATGTATATATTTGCCGCGAATTTGACACACCAACACTTAAGCCGACGCACGGACAAAACATGGTTGACGCTCTCCGAACGCGTGGATAAGGATTATATCGGACGTTCGATAGATTCCGGACACCTATTTTCGCCCGGGAGTCCTGTGAAGCACGCTTTACCTGGCTTTCGGGGCGACGAATCGACCATAATTAGTGTACGGCTACATAAAAGGTGTAGGTCGAAGCCCTTGGATGCTGCCACGATTATTGTTTATTGCAATACGGCTTATTTATGACGCATGTTGAGGGTTTCCTCCTATCCGTTTGCGAGCTATTTTTGTATGATGATACACGCGCAATAATCGAAGATCAATATAACATGGCCAGCGGCGGATCTAAGATTTGGTAAGAGGTTGGCACCCATAATTTGTGTGCACCGTCTGTAGGTGGAAGTGTCCCTATAATTAAAATATGGTCTCACAAGGATGGGATGCGCTCCGAAAACTGCGTGTAGTTTCTGACGGCATAGCACCATAGCAGGTATTAGTCTTTGTGACATTTATCAAGGTAGTTTGGAGCGCATATCTCCGAAAACATTACACCGCCTGAGGAGAGTTCATCTCGTTTCCTCTCCGATGATTTATAATTCGTCACATCGGCCACCATGTGGAGATGTGGCCCCACATGTCAGTCCAGGGATTCTCACATTGGTCCGAGGCCTCTCATGTCGGCTTAGGGCCCCATCACGATACCCCTGCCGTTGGATTTAGTGATCAATGGTGTGGTAGAATGTCAACCGAGAAGTTCCGCGTATCGGATGTCCATTCAAAACCTTCTGAGAAATGCGAAATAAAGAACATGTCTGCGTCTTTTCATACCGCGATGCACTTCATATATTGCATTCGATATGTCTTAGTCAAATAATGCGGCTTATAATCAACAAACAATAGCATTTTACGTGCTTATGTGCTCAGTGTGTTTGCGAGGATACCGTCCATATCTTCGGACACTTGAGCCACCCCAATCATCTTCATAAAACGACACACCTGGGTGAAGGTTAAGGCTTGTTTTGTTTGTGTAGATGTCCAGCTTTATTAGCCTGACACATGGATATACGATAGCAACCCGAAGCGTAACAGGTTGGTGTGAAAAAGCAGGGTATCGTGAAGTGCAACACACTAATATTCGGTACATGTCCCCCTTGGTTTTAAAGCTTCGCGGAGTTGCTGCAGCTCACGTTATACGCACAAATACGGCGAAATGCTCTAGTCGCTTCACGGCTACGGCAACATTCCATCATAACTAGTATATATATATATACTAGTTATGTTGGATAATTATAATATAATTTGTCCAGATATTATTCAACATATATATATTGAATAATATCTGGACAAATTAAGCAATAAGTGGCATATAGAGAGAAACTATATTCTCACAACAAAGCACAACATGAACGTTTCGGCCACAGGCCTTCATCCTGAAGAACTAAAACAAAGCAACATCATACAATTTTGCAGTTACTTCATCCTGAAAAAGGCCTGTGGCCGAAACGTTGTTGTTGTGCTTTGTTGTGAGAATACAGTTGCTCTCTATATGCCACTTATTGCTATATATATATGCCATGTGATCACCGAAGCTGGCATCATATGACTGTGCCAAATGTTCCTGCAGTCGCACGCCGTGTGACGGCAGACGCGGACACCGCATAGTGCGCACGAGCTGCACACCTGCCGGGCACTGTTCAGCTGTATAAGCTAGGTCACAAAGTCAAGAAAAAGACACACGACACAGTATTATTCAGCTTGACACGATGGGTGGTGGAAATAAATATATAATGGAACAGCGGATATGGACATAATATCGAGCATATGTACACCAACATTGTTCCATATCACCTAGATCACTCTCTGGATAGCACAACATGGATGCTGATTGTATCGCTGCCGAAAGCCGGAATAAATTGTCCACAGGTACGGCACATCACGAACAAATCAAATCAAATACATTGCCAAGGTAACCATTTCATTTCGCAATGGGTGTGATCTGTGGTAGACGAAAATACTACTGTATTTCACGCCACAGGTAACCCTAGCTCAGCACGTGCGATCATGTTCACCGTGTTTGTTGCGACATGACGGGTCGATCGCTATCAGCCACATGGTCATGTTCCACAATGCTAGGACCTTACAGCGCATCTCCCTGATGCCACCACCAATGGGACTTGCACTCAATAACGCTTCGAGTACTTGACGATGGATTTTGACGCTACGGTTTATACATCTACTGACGCTGCGGGTACAGCGTCCTCGTTCGCTCACTAATGTTGCAACCGTACAACGATGGCTCCTGTCACTGGCATTGCGATGGTGTTCCACAACGCTTCCGTCAGGTGGCGTGCGATCACGGAGACATCAGCCGTGCGACGTGTGATCCAATCGATTCAGTCCCAGGGCTCGCTCTCATCGACGCCGCGTCAGAAGACGCTTCTTGGCACTGCCGACCTTTTTGACACACCATCAGTGACGATGCATCCGCACCATGTTGGCTAACTGACCGTGCGAACGTTAAGCGTACGCCCTGCGACGATTCGCTTGTAGGATCTCAGCGCATTAGCTGGTGCAGCCACGTGATTTCCTCTCACTGCCAATATGACTGTATGACATGCGTTCACTGAAGCTGGCATCATATGACTGTGCCAATGATCCTGCAGCCGCATACCGCGTGACATTGCATCGCGGACACCGTATAGCGCATACGGGCTGCACACCTGCCGGACACGGTTCAGCTGTATAAGTTAGGTCACAATGTCAAGAAGACACAATACGCAGCATTATTCAGTTTGACACGAGGGATTGTGAAAATA